>APFE031666400.1:41988-67416 GCA_000404065.3 Pinus taeda
CTCTTGGTGTAGAGAAACAATGGGCATTGCAAGGCTGGATAAATGACTAAGCTCTCTTGTGGCCCCCTATGGAAAGAAAACAAAAAGTGAGAGAATGTTGGGTTGTGTTATATTCTTTCCACGACTAGCCCACGTAGTTAATCGGGGGGTTAGAAGGTGGGCAGAGCCCCCCCTTCGTTGCACCGATTGCGTAGTAGGGGGACTCACAGGGGGTTTGAGGGGTACAGGTAACCCCACTCTATGGGGTCTTGGGCAATGCCCTGGAAAATTTTGGTTTTGGAACCTATGTTTGGTTAGGTAGATCCACCTATGGTTTTGTGCATGATTTTTGCACATGTTTTTAGACGTGATGGTTTTCGATCCATGGTTTTGGATGCGATTTTTTTTCGGTCCATAGTATTGGATGCTTCGACATGTATAAATATGTATTATAACATTGAAAGGAACATAATGAAAAATCAAGTTGGTAGTCCCAGTTTTGGGATCCAAGGGAAAATCTCTATGTATATGTGTTTTATGTGTTATGCTCTCGCATTGTTTATTTTATGTGTTTTAGAATTCATATGCAGGTAATTTCTGTATGGGGTTAAAACCTACATATAGATATCAATGAATTCATTTTAAAATCTGTGTACTATAAAAAAATGTACTTTTGTTGCCAATATGTTGTAAGAAATTGCAATTCTAATATATATAACAAAGGTATATATGAGGGAGGGGTTATGTGGTGGTGGGGATATTTGGGAAAGGTGTATATGGAGGAGGGAGAATATAGAGGAGGGAGTATTTGGGGAAAGTATTAATTGCGTATTGACCGGAGTGTATAAACTGTGCGGAGTGTTATGATATATAACTAAGCAAAGTGCTTTTATAAATAGGCGTGAGAGATATGTGTACCTATTTGTAGTTTTTTTAAAACCTAAGTTGATTGAGGCTTAATTTATGAATAGTATATTAATTTGTGTGAAATATCTTACTTATAAAGTCATTTAATCAAATTCACATTAGTAATGTCCAATATCTTGTATTAAGCATTTTAACATTCAAAATCAATTATGAATAAGCATGACAATATGGTAGTATAGCTTGTTTTTTTCAAATACAAGAGGAAATAGGATACTTTCACTAAACTACTTATTACAAGTGTTCAATATTTATTCTTGAAATGTTTGAATATATTATATTATAAAGAACATATAATTGATATTTCTGTTATTATAATTAATATTTATATTTCTATATTAAAACCAAGTTCATCAAGATTTAACTCATGAGTAATATATTGTGTAACAAATTCTTACCTATAAATATATTTAACAACATAAAAATATTGTGTTTGTACTATTATTAACTATTTTAATTTTGAGACTAAGTAACTATTTTTTCTATGTTTACTATAAGTTATTATACTAGCACAATTTTGGCACATCTTCAAAGTATAGAAGATAAATAATTTGTAAGTCTACTTGTGTCATTTAATGAGCAAAATTATTTTTTTATGATTAGAATGCAATGTAGTAGTTCTATTTGATTTATATCAAATATAGTAAGAAATATTACCGAAAGCTCACTTCAAATTTTATTTCAATTGTCTAGGATTTATTGATTGAGTGTTTAAATGATTCATATTGAAATTAGCTACTCGAATATGTTTTTAATATACCAAGTCTAAAATACATAGTTTTTAAGTGGATTATTAAATTTGACTATGCACATTCAATATAGTGAGAAAGTTATGTTGGTTAGAAAATCCTTTGAACTTAAAAATTGAATGAAAGTGTCATGTAATCTGCGTAAAGTATAATCACATGATTATGTTGAAGTTCAACCAAAAAGTGAATAAATGCACTAAATAATACAAAACTCCTCAAAAAGAATATGAAGAGAATAGTTAATATACAACAAACATTGAAATTTGTTTATGAAGTGTATTAATAGATCCTTCAAAAGAAAAAATTAGATTCATGAATCATCTCCACCTAATCTCAAGATACTCGCAAGTAGATCAAGAACAATATATATGCCACATTTATTTATCTTGGCCTTCTTGCAATGTTTTTTCTTTGGCATCCATTCCCAAACTATGGAATTTATTGATTTATAGATCCAAATTTTTATTTATAGATCTAAGTTTTGTGTCATCAGGACTTGAAACCAAATATTGTTCTAAATTTTCCCTGAAAGAGGCTTCTACCAATAAACCTTTACATGAAGAGTGCTACTTTCATTATCCTTGAAGATATCTAAAGTGGATTTTTCCATCTAAATCATATCTCTTTCACACTCATTTCTTGATCTAATTATCAACATCTTTACTTTCTTGACATCAATCGTAGATTGAGTGTTGGCTTTGGCTTGTTACTTTTGGATCCAAAATATATTGGATCATCTGTCACATTATCAAAATAGCCATCCATAATTCTTGAGAGTACATGGACTGGGTTAAGGTCATCATACACAATGTTCCTTGTATTGGGCCAAAAATCCTTAGAATATGAAAGTATCCCTTCCATACACTATTGTATGATTATTATGTATATCATCTAATGTATTAATAACTCTTTCCTAATACTCTACTATATTTTTCCATTCTTATATAACAATTGGTGAATCCACATTGCCAATAGTGTTTCCACATTTTTAGGTATGATGTTATTCCTTCCTTTTGTTCTTTTAAGTAGACATCATTCTCTTTGGTAAGTAAGAAAGGTAGCCTTTGTGTTGGTAGTTTAGTCTGACCTTAATCATCTATATTCCACAACTCAACTAGTTTTGACCACTCAATATCGTCGATGGTTTCTTTTTATCTTATAAGAGAACATCATTGAGTAAAATAAGTTGGAATTATTGGACATTAATATGTTAGACTAGTGAATTTTTCTCCTTATTGATGTATCCATTAAGAAAACTTTTTAAATCGTACACCTTTTCAGTAAGTGTAGGTGGAAACACTCGATTTTCCTCAATTGTGCAATATGTATCCATCATTTTGAGTAAAGAATATACATCTTTACTTTTTAAGTTGGAATAAATTCTTCCATATGTTCCATATATGTCTTCATGGGTGTTCCCCATAGGAGATAACCCAACCTCAATAGTGAGGAATACAACAAGAGCAATTAAAAACAATATAAACATGAAAATATAGTGACTCTTATTATCACTTGCTACATTGTCCAATTGTAACAACAAATGTAGAGGAAGAGGTTTAAAATCACAATTCTCATGTCTTAATATTCCATGATACATAAAATCATCCTTGTACACTTCAATTTTATTAAATACAAGTGTCAAGTAATGCATTTGAAATGGGGTTTATTGAACTTCCATTCTCACAAAGTAGATCACCATACATATCAAGATGTGTCTATTCCATGTCCCTAAAACACTTTTCAAGGGATGTAATAGTAAATTATGATCCCATATGTACAAATTTTAGGGAGAAATGGCCAAAAAGCTTGTATTATACACATGTGCTAGCATACCTATCAATGAAAAACCTAAGTTTGTTCTTGAAATAGATTTTGGTTTGACACATAACCTTGGGATTGAAGACCATGATTTTTCCATTTTATCATGGTCAATGCTCAAACACTCCTTTGGAAACCACTCTTATATAATTTTTTGTTCATGGTAGAAATATATCACACAAAAATATTTTATGTTTGTTCAATCTACCTCATAACTCTTCTTCCATGTTGAATTCATTTTTTCTTTCAACACAATACATTCACTGGGTTTACTAAAGTTAGTGTTCTTTGAAAATTTCATATCATGAAAATGATTATTCTAGATCCTGCTCATTGTTGGTTGTGATATTGATGGGAAATTGAGATTCTGAAGAGCCTCATTGGTCTCTTTTAACAAAGAATTTAGTGTGCAATTTGAAGGCAAAAATATTAGAGGAGCATAATTTCTATCGTCCTCAACTTGATGTGTTTCTTTTCATGAAAAATCAGAATTATCCATTACAATTATGCGCAATATTTCTCTAGCCACCATAGTATGTTCACATTATTTGCATGTTTTGGTGTTACCATGAATCGATTTAATATGTCCATGTTGGATATAATATTGGTAGTTATAGAAGGTGATTTAAGGAATATTATGTATCTTTCACCATACTTTCTTATAAATAATATTTCCCTGAATCTCATGTCCTTTACTTTTGTAACAATAGGGGGTATAACGTGGCCATGGTTGTTTGAGGACTTTATTTTAGAGGAATGAATTCAAGAAAAAAATTCTAATGCCATTTTTATTTATGTCTTTGAAACCCCTTCTAGTTGTTGCAATGGCCTTCCTATTGACATTTTGACTAAAATATTTTCTGCAACATTTATCCACTACCAAAAGGTGAATTTCATACCCTTCATCTATTTTTTAATGGCATTTTGCATTTTTTTGTAGCCATAACTTGTTTAATCCTTTTATATGGCCTTGCTACATGTATATTTTCATTTCCTTGGGTGTCTCCTTGAACGTTTCCTTGACCCTTAACATCTCATCTTTGTTTTCCACTAACTTATTTATTGGTCATGTAACCAAACAATTTTTAGAATTATCCAAAATCCTACACATTTGGAAATCTCTATTTATCCCTTCAACAAAAACACCAAATTCCATTTCACCTAGTGTCACCCTCAATCCTATCATTCTCATGGACATTAACTATAATTGATTTAGCAATGCACATGTTTGTTCATTTGCATTCATGTTTAAGAGAAATATGTGTACATATGAAGGAAACCCTATCTTGCATAATATTTATGGCATGACCATGATAGTGAGGTTCCAAAATTTATTTTGGCCAAATTTCATAAGATTCCAATGCACCCCTTAGTGTATACTCAAATCATATTGGATGTGTAGATGAACATAATGTTTTAACACCTTCTAAGTTCTAACCACTATGCATCCTTTCTTTACCATATTTCCGTGCACCTTATGCCCAAGATCTGTATTGAATATGGATCCCTCACCCACTTCACTCCATCTTGCAAAATATCTACCTTGTCTCCAACAGAAAATGCAAGAGAACCATTTGCACCTATAAAACAAAGTAAATAATATTATCATTTGCTTAAATAAAACATTGGCATACTCTCAATAACACTTAACACATGCTTCAAGATTTTGATTTATCTATGTTGAGCCTCAAATCCATGATCTTCCATTAATGATTGCCCCCTTCATCAAAATACTCCACAATAAAATATGGTTGAGTGACATCAATTATCAAAATAGTAACATAGTATGCATTAACCCTTTCTCAAGCATAATAAGTTTTAGCCTTTGTAGTTTTAACTCTTTTGAGCCTAATAACTTAATCATAAATTAGGAGGTCTACATAATCCTCTTTTGTCAAAATTACTTTTCCCATTATAACTTGTACTAATTTTGTAACAATTCAATTGTAATTTGTAATTAAGCTTAAACTAGGTAAATTGTGATTTTATATTTTAGCCAAAACACAAATTTGAAAAAAGTAATATGAGTGAAATAATTTAGAATATTATGGTAGCCATTTTACCATACTATTCTCTTATGGGTGCCTTTATTTTACCCTACAATTATTTTGTTTGTGCCTTTATTTTAACCTGCAATCATTTTGTTTGTGTTTTTCCTTACACTTGATTTCCTTTACCTTACAATGCTCGTGTCTGTGTCAGAAAGAAATCTAACACTTGCTAGATATTTTTGACCTTGCAATGGATGTGTTTAATCTATAAGGAAATATAGCACGCATTAGAATTGTTTTACTCTGAAATGTTAGTGTCTATGGTAGAAATAAATCTAGCATGTACTAGATTTACTTTACCTTGAAATGATTTTGTTTGTACTAGAGAAAATCTAGTTCACGCTAGATTTGTTTTAGCTTGAAATGTATATGTTTATACTAGAAGGAAATCCAACATGTGTTATATTTGTTTTACTTTGCAATGTTGATGTTTTCTTTAGAAATAAATCTTGTGTACACTATGTTAGTGCTCCTTAGTTTTCCCAAGGCTAAGAAAGGAAGTCAAGGAGGTAACCTCAGACCAAATTTTGACTTGGTCTCTAGCCCTATCAAATCAGAGAGGGATCTCTCTTAATCAACCTCACATCCAATGAAAGTGACTGGAGAAAATTAGGGTTTTAGGCTAGGTATCAGGGCAATAGGGTTTGATTACGGTTTGTTGGATAAAGAGCACTAAGTCTAAGAGCTAGGTCAAGTAATCTTAACGGTCAATTGTAGTCATAAAATGGGGCAAGGTAGGTGCAACCAATGACTCAAAGTGACTTTTCATTGTAGTGTGGTGAGGAGGATATATAAGGAGTTAAGTGAGAAAAAGCGTGAATTCACTTATCTAGAAGGAAAACACTTAAATGCTTACCTTAAACAAAACAGAGCATTAAACAATTATTTATGTTTCAAAACTTAAACGATAAAGCATAAGAAGAAGTGTAGATGGCTGATATAAATATCCAATAATCAAATGTATAAGAAAACATAGGAAAAACAGAGCCACTGACCACAACTCAAGAATCCCATAAAAATAGTTGCAACTGTCTATTATATTTCTGCAAATGGTCAAGTACACTAGTCCACAGTATGAACTTCAAGTATCCAACCCTGTATTTTACTTAATTGTGACTACATACATATGAAAAGCAACATTTCCCCTCTAAGAGGTCGAATCCCTCTTCATAGGAACTGATTACTTGATACTTTCTAACCACAACCGAAAACTAGGGGTGTTAGAAACCACTTCCCCATTTAAACTAACTAATTTTCAAAGCATTTAATTACAATATTCTTCACTACGGTAACCCCTAACAAAGTAATTTACATCAGATGAACTCAAGTTACAATCATTTACATCAAACCTATATGACCTTTCACCATTACATACAGTAAATAACTTAATTCACAGAAGTGCACCAAAACTCAGCAAAAGCGCAACAAGTCTTTGTAGAAGCATAGCGATTCTTTGCATGATGATTTGGAGACCTTCCTGGATGATTTTTTTGTTGCAAAAGGCATGGATGGAAGTCTGAATATGTATTATACACCCTGGTGTCACTAATCCTAGCAAAAACCTCCATCTCACCCTTTCAAAATTGACTTGAAGACAAACTATCCAAAAGCGCAGCGAGTGCCTTGAAATGGTGGCAAAAAGGTGAAAAATAGGCAGTTTTTGACCATTTTCTAAAAATTTAATATTCTTCAAGTGTGATAATGTACTTTTATGACATCCCTATGCTCTAATCTACCCCCACGTGCTTGAAATCCTACATTTGAACCTCTTGAGAAAAAGCGCAGCAACTACTTGTTGTGTTTCTATAGACTACCTTTTTCCCACGTGCACCAAAAACTCAAAATTTTAGGATGCATCTGCCAAGAGTTCAAGGTTATCCCTCTTCTTGAGTTTCTTTAGGGCTCTTTTGAGTTTGCTCTTCATGTCTTTAACCCTAGTTTTGCAAAATCATGTTTCTATCATAGTAGTGTCTCTTCGTATTTCTTTGCATTTTGGTATCCCTATTTGTTTTATATAGTAGCTTCTCCAATTGGTCATTTACCTTCTCAAGAAAAATGTTCCTTGTCTTTCTCAAGCTCAACATCTATGGTTTCATCTATGTCTTTGTGGGCTTGAGGAGGAGATGGCTCTTTTACATGTTTTTCCTTTCTTGCAACTGCTCTAGTTTTGGGTCCCCTTGGTTGCATGTGGATGTCCTTATCTTCCAAATTCTCCACATTAATGATTTCTTTCCCTTTATCCTTTGCTGCCAAAACACCTACTTTGCTATATTATGGAGGGTCTTCTTGTGATTTTTCTACTACACTAGGCTTAGTTTCAACTGTCTATTCTCTTGCTTCAAGTAAGCCACCATGAAATTTTCTTTGGCAAGGTCATCTTTTAACTCCCTAATTTGTGCCTCTTTCTCTTTGATTGTGCCTTTTGCTTCCTTATCTCCATGGTGTTCTACTAGGTCATTCATCTCTCTTTCAAGAGGCACCTCTTCATGATGTTGGAAAGGTGAGTCATCTATGTCTCTAGGTGATTCCATAATGGTTTCAATATAAATTATTTCTTCACCCAAAACCTCCTTAGGTAGTCTCTTAACCTGAAACCTAGTTCTAGGTTTAGGTTTAGGCATCTTCATTTCTATTTCAGGAGCAAAAACCAACCTCTTACCTCTCCTGTATGCCTTTGAAATTTCTGCTCTTGGCTGAGTTGTTGTCATTGATGGCATGCTTGATGTTCCAACTCCTTGTGTTCTAGATGATGAAGGAATACTTGGGCTTTTTTGGCTGACTTGAGGAAGGTATGAGACAAGATGCCTTAAAGAAGCTCTCCCACGTCATGTTGATATGTGCCAGTTGATGGGGGACTATCACTTTCACTAAAGAATGATGAAAAGGATTAGCTTGATGGTCTCTTCCCTTTGACTGCACCTTCTTTGTCATCTTCACCAAACTTCTAAACAAATATCTAGGTAAGCTTAGGGGCTTTATGGAATTGAAATGCATCAATAATATAATATGATACTGATATAACCTACTAAACCTCCCATCACAAGTGAAGTACTTCATGATAATCTTAATAAAAGGGTTGTACTTGTTCAACAATTGTTTGCTAGGGAAAATATGAGAAGGAGACTCCTTATACTATGGTTTCAAGAACATCTTGTAATGCTCTAGGTCTAAATCCATCCCCTTGAACCAAATCTTTCCATCATTAGGGATAGTAGTGGTTGATGCTATAATCTCTGCTAACACTGAAAATTTCACCCCTGCTATAGTGACATGATCTTTCTTGAAATTCATGGAAAATATTCTTGTTAAACCTTGATGATAGCCTAACTCTTGCACTTTATTACAAAACCCTAGGTAGCCTGTGTGCTCAAATGATCTTCTGATGAATTCTAATCCATTAACCTCTTGCATATGAGTTGGCTCATGTCTTGAGATATATACTCCCTTAAAATTCATTCTTTCACTTCCATTCTCCATGGTTTGACTTTACTTTTGACAAAAACCCTAGTTTCAAACAAGAAGGGGCAAGAGGACTGAGTTGCAAAAAAGGGCTAAAAACGCAGCAACTTGAGGTGAGGGAATGAAGGGGAAAAGGATAAGGTAATTTATGAGGAAAATATGGGGGGTAGGGATGTGTGCGAGGAAGGCAATAGGAGTGAAATTTCTCAAATTGAGTGAGGAAAGAGGGGGGGCAAGGGAAAACACAATCCTAAGCTAGAAGCACAGCAACTAGCTAGGGTTTTGAGGGAAAATGATAAAATGAGTGATTTTGAGTGTGGGAAAAGGTGGGAAGCGTTTGATGAGGGTAATTAGGGATATGTAAGCTTAGAAACAAGGGGGTTTCTCTTGAAAAGGAGTTAAATACCATGAAATGAAAAAATGCAGCAAAACCGCAACAAAAGCCTAAGCAAGGAATTTAATCAATTTTCTGAGGGAATTGACTGCATCATTATTACTTGAACAGGAAATAATACTTTGATTCCTTTTGAAAAAAAAATTCCCTAATTTTATAACTCCCATGATAATGACTAAAATGGATGACATGACTCCCTTGTTTGATATTGATGATTGATATAATAATGACCATCAAATGTATATCCTAGACCATGACCTATATGGTGACCCAATAACTCTTTTGATGACTAGGATAGGGAATGATGACATGAAAAAGATGGGTGATGGTGACTTTAAACAAGTGGAGGGAGTAGCAATGACAACTAGACCATGACTTAGGACTATTTAACAACCAAGAAAGATGTCAAATTTTATTTGAAAATATAATAATTTGACCTAAGATTCTATCAACAACATGAAAGAGTAAATTTGATCATTGTGAATAATGGACACTAAGACACTAGATTTGTTTTACATTTCAATTTTATTGCTTGTGGCAGAAATAAATCTCGCGTGTGCTAGAATTGTTTTACCCAACAATGTTTCTATTTATGCTAAAAACAAATTTAGCATGCGCTAGATTTGTTTTACCCTGCAATGCTTGTTTTTGTGTTTTTTTTTACCTTATAATGCTTTTTTGTTTTATCTTACACTAGATTTTCTTTACCTACCAACACTTATGTTTTTGCTAGAAAGAAATCTAGCAGGCACTAGATTTTTTTTACCCTCCAATGCTTTTTTTTTTGCTAAAAGCAAATCTAGCACACACTAGATTTATTTTACTATACAATGCTTTTGCTTTTGCTTTTGTTTTACCCAATTATTTTTAGTTTTTCCTTACACTAGATTTGTTTTACCATACAATGTTTGTGACTATGTTAGAAACAAATTTAACATGTGTTAGATTTGTTTTATCTTACAATGTTTTTATATATGTTAGAAGTAAATATAGTGTTTGTTAGATTTGTTTTACCCTATAATGCTTGTGTTTGTGCTAGAAACAACTCTAGTGTGCACTAGATTTTTTCCTCTGAGATGCTTTTGTTTGTGCTAGAAACAAATCTAGCACACACAAGATTTGTTTTACCCTACAATGCTTGTGATTATCTAAGAAATAAATATAGCATGTGCTATATCTATTTTTTTCTATGTGGTTCACGAACCCCATAGATCAATGACCACTACATCCATAGAATATCTGTATTAGGTAGATCCACCTGAAGGGATCACTTCCTTTCAAATCACCCACGAAGACTGACCCTGAGAGTGTTGAGAGAATTAAATTCATGACCTCTCAATAGGAAATGTGTTTTAATGATGAGGAATTGACCAATTGAGTTAACCTTTAGGGCTTATTTGCTAGATTTTTTTTACCTTCCAATGTTTGCTTTTTGCTAGAAGGAAATCTATCAGATGCTATATTTTTTCCCTTCAAATCTTTTGTTTGTGCTAGAAGAAATCTACCACATGCCAGATTTGTTTTCCTTACAATACTTGTTTTTGTGCTAGAAGAAAATCTAGTGCACACTAGATTTGTTTTGCCATACAATGATTTTGTTTGAGTTGAAAGGAAATTTAGAGTGTGCCAGATTATTTTTCCTTACAATGATTGTGCTTGTGTTAAAAATAAATCTAGTAGCCATTATATTTTTTTTATCCTACAATGCTTTTGATTGTGCTAGAAACAAATATAGTGTCTGTTAGATTTGTTTACCTTGCAATTCTTTTGTTTGTTTTAGAAATAAATCTAGTGTGCATTACATTTATTTTACCCTTAAATTCTTGTGATTTTTCTAAAAGCAAATCCAACATGCACTAGGTCTGTTTTACCTATGATTGTGCTAAAAAAATTAGTGGGTGCTAGATTTGTTTTACCATACAATGCTTTTGTTTGTGCCAGAAACAAATCTAACACATGGTACACCCATTTATAGCGCAAACACAAGCATTGTAGGACAAAACATATCTAACATGAATTATATTTGTTTTATCCGACAATGCTTATGTTTGTGCTAGAAACAAATATAGCGCGTGCTAATTTGTTTTACAATGTAATGTTTTTTCTTTGCTAGAAACAAATTTAGAACGTGTGAAATTTTTTTTACCTTGCAATTATTTTGTTTCTGCTTTTGTTTTACCATGAAATTCTTTTATTTATGTTTTTCCATACATAAGTTTGTTTTACCTTACAATGCATGTGTTTGTGTGAGAAATAAATCTAGTTTGCGTTAGATTTGGTTTACCTTATAATGTGTGTGTTTATGCTAAAAGGATATCTAACAATTGTTAGGTTTCTTTTATTTTATAATGTTGGTGTTTGTGCTAGAAAGAAATCTAGCACATACTAGATTTGTTTTATTTTGAAATGCTTTTATTTATACTAGATTTCTTTTACTTCACAATTTGTTTGTGCTAGAAATAAATCTAGCAAGCACTAGATCTATGTTACCTCGCAATGTGTGTTTTTGCTCTACAAATAAATCCACTGCATGCTAAATTTGATTTACCATGCAATTCTTATGATTGTGCCTCAAATAAATCTAGCATGGGCTAGATTTGTTTTACCTTGCAATGTTATTTTTCTACTAAAAAAAAATCTAACACATGCTATATTTGTTTTACCTTGCAATGCTTGTTCTTGTGTTAGAAGGAAATCTAGTACACACTATATTTATTTACCCTGTAATGCTTGTGTTTGTACTAGAAGGAAATATAGTACATGGTATAATTGATTTTTCCTTATAACTTTTTATTTGGGTTAGAATCACCCTGTAATGCTTGCGTTTGTGCTAGCAATAAATCTATCATGTGTTAGATTTGCTTTACCCTGCAATGTTTTTTTTGTGCTAAAAAAAATTCTAGCGTATACTAAATTTGTTTTTCCCTACAACACTTGTCATTGTGATAGAAATAAATCTAGTGTGAGTTGGATTTTTTTACCATATAATGTTTGTTTTAGTGCTATAAACAAATATAACATGAGTTAGAATTTTTTTACCTTGCAATGTTTATTTTTGTGATAGAAGGAAATCTAGCATATGCGGGATTTTTTTTACCTTACAATGCTTGTGTTTTCTCTAGAAGGAAATCTAACAAAGTATAAACTAAATTTGAAAATGCCATACCATTTAAAGAAGATATCGATGGTGTATTTCTGGAGCTTCCTTCTCAAATAAATGTTTCCTTTGAATTTTCTTTGGCTTCATAGTACATGATTTTTTAAAATAAAAGTAAGAAATTGTTACCAAATTTTTTAATAATTAAAAAAACATATTAATTAAAAATAGTATCATTGCTTTCATCATTATATTTGTAATAAAATGAACAATAATAATAGCAATATTATAGAGGAAAATAAATCTAACACATGTTAGATACTCTTATTGTAAAAACAAGAGCACGTTGCATGGTGAGACAAATCTATCACATTTTAGATTTCTTTTATCTTGCAATGTTGGTGCTTGTGATAGAGACAAATATGGCACATGCTAGAATCATTTAACCTTGCAATGCTTGTATCTTCCCTAGAAACAAATATAGCATGGGCTAGATTTGTTTTACCTTACAATGCTTGTTTTTGTGCTAGAAGGAAATCTATCATGCACTAAATTTCTTTTACTCTGTAATGCTTTTGTTTGTGCTAGAAGAAAATCTAGCATGTGTTAGATTTTTTTTTACCTTGTAATGCTTTTGTTTGTGCTAAATACAAATTTTGTTTTACATTGTAATGCTTGTGTTTGTTCTAAAAGGAAATCTATCACGCACTACATTTATTTTACTTTGCAATGCTTGTGTTTGTTCTAAAAGGAAATCTATCACGCACTACATTTGTTTTACTTTGGAATGCTTGTGTTTCTGCTAGAAACAAATCTAGCATCTGCTATATTTGTTTTACCTTACAATGCTTGTGTTTGTGCTAGAAGGAAATCTAGCATGCACTAGATTTGTTTTACCTTGAAATGTTTTTGTTTGTGTTAGAAACAAATCTAACATTCACTAGATTTGTTTTACCTCATAATGTGTGTATTTCTGCTATAGAAAATATAGCATGTGTTGTATTTATTTTACCTTGTAATGCTTGTGTTTGTGCTAGAACAAAATATATTGTGCGTTAGATTTTTTTTTTTACATTTTCATATAGTGTTCGATTAAAATTTGATGGGACCAACTAATATAATCATTTCTACTGTAGTATAATTAGTATATAAAAAACTCTTAATATATTATTTTCATTTACATGCACAAGAACAAAGAAGCATATGTTATGGAATCTTACTACCCACATAATGATATAATTAAATTCATTCAGTTTGAAATTGCATAATATAATATTGTCAAATTATTGGTAAATGAGTATAACTAGATTTCAAAATGTTATACCAACTATAGGAGAAATGTGTTGTGTCATATTTGATTTCATATTTTTCCTTAATGTTTTATTTAAAATCTCACTCGCACCATAGTCCTTAGAATCTGAAAACATTTGCATAAAAATATATGATAATTTCAAATCAATTTAAAAATCATAAATTAAAATATATTAGGAAATTATATTTTACAATTGATTTCACACATATGCATAAGAACAATGAATTTCAAGCCATATGCAAGTTCTCTATAAGAAAATGGTGGTTAAAGATTCATTAATCAACAATCATTTATTCGCATAATGCCTAACCATTTGTAGGAAAGTATAAACTAATTTTGAAAATGACATACCATTTAAAGAAGATTTTGGTGTAGTTCTTGAAATTCCTTCTCCCTTAGATGCCTCCTTTGAATTTTCTTTGGCTTTGTAATCCATGATTTATGAAAATAAAATTAAGAAAATATTATCAAATTTTGTAATTATTAAAGAAAATATAAATTATAAATACTATCATTCCTTTCATCATTATATTTGTAATAAACTAAAGAAAAATAATAACAATAATACATCACAAAAAAAGTCTGACACGCACTAGATTTCCTTCTGGCACAAAAAAAACCACATTGCATGGTTAAACAAATCTAGCACATGCTAGATTTATTTTACCTTGCAATGCTTGTGTTTGTGCTAGAGGGAAATTGAACATGCACTAAATTTGATTCACCTTGCCATGTATGTCTTTGTATTATGAAAAAATCTAGAATGTGTTAGATTTGTTTTACCATGCAATGCATGTGATTACGCTAGAAGGAAATCTAGCACATATTAGATTTATTTTTATTTGCAATAATTTTCGTTTATGCTAGAAATAATTCTAGTGTGCACTAGATTTATTTTACCTTGAATGATATTATTTCTACTAGAAATATCTAACGCACTAGATTTGTTTTACATCACAATGCTTATGTTTATCCTAGATGGAAATCTAGTAAATGTTAGATTTATTTTAGTTTTCAATGTTGGTGCTTGAGCTATAAAGAAATTTAGTGTGTGCTATATTTGTTTTACTCTGCAATGCTTTTGTTTGTGCTAAAACTAAATATATCGCAAACTATATTTGATTTATCCTACAATGTTTTTGTTTGTGTTATAAATAATAACACATGCTAGATTTATTTTATGTTGCAATGCTTGTGTTTGCGCTTTTGTTTTACCTTGCAATACTTTTGTGTTTTGCCTTATGCTAGAGGTTTTTTAGCTTGCAATGCTTGTGTTTGTCCTAGAAGCAAATCTAGCAGACACTAGATTTGTTTTATCATTCAATTTTTTTGTTTTTGTTAGAAATAAATCTAGCACATGCTATTTTGTTTTACCCTGCAATACTTTTGCTCGCAATACAAACAAATCTAGTGCATGCTAGATTTGTTTTACCTTGCAATGCTTTTTTTTTTCCTTACACTAGATTTATTTTACCTTACAATTCTTATGTCTTCTAGCACACATTAGATTTTTTTTGCCTTGTAGTGATTTTGTCTATGATAGAAGAAAATGTAATGCACATTAGCTTTATTTTACCCAACAATGCTTTTGTTTGTGCTAGAAATTAATCTAACACACTCTAGATTCTTTTTACCCTAAAATGCTTGTGATTGTGTCAAAAATAAATCTAGTGTTTTCTATAATTGTTTTACATCACAATGCTTGTTTTTGTGCTAGAAACAAATCTAACAACTGCTACATTTGTATTACCTTGCAATGCTTGCTTTTGTGCTAGAAGAAAATTTAGCACACGTTAGATTTTTTTTCCTTGAAATGCTTGTGTTTCTGCTAGAAGGAAATTTAGCGCACGCTATATTGTTTCCCCTTATAATGGTTATGATTGTGTTAGAAACAAATATATCAGGTGCTGGAATATTTCACCCTATGACGCTTGTGTTTGTGCTAGAAACGCATCTTGTAGGTGCCAAATTTGATTTACCTTTCCAAGCATGTGTTTATGATAGAAACAAATATAGCATATACCATACATGTTTTACCTTGTAATGCTTGTGTTTGTGCTAAAAAAATATATAGCATATTCTAGACTTGTTTTACCCTGCAATTTCTGTGCTTGTTCTACAAACATATATGTCGCGTGCTAGACTTGTTTTACCTATAATGCTTGTGTTTGTGCTAGAAATAAATCTAATGTACAATAGATTTGATTTACACTATAATGCTTGTGATTGTGCTAGAAACAAATTTAGCATGCGCAAGATTTTTTTTACCTTGCATTGCTTATGTTAGTGCTACAAACAAATATAGCATGCAATAGATTTGTTTTACCTTGCAAAGATTTTATTTTTGCTGGAAAAAAATGTAGTGTGTACTATAGTTGTTTTACCCTACAACACTTTTGTTTGTGATAGAAACAAATATAGCATGTGATGGATTTGTTTTTCCCTATAATTCTTTTGTTTTTTACCTTACAATAGATTTGTTTTACCTTATAATGCTTATGTTTATGGTAGAAACAAATATAGCATGTGCTTGATTTGTTTTATCATGTAATGCTTGTTTTTATGGTAGAAACAAATATAGCATGTGCTTGATTTGTTTTATCATGTAATGCTTCTTTTTATGGTAGATTTTTGCTTTATTTTACCTTGAAATAGTTTTTTTTTTCTTTTGTATAACCCTATAATGCTTTTTTGTTTTGATTTACACTATATATGTTTACCTTATAATGTTTTTTCTTGTGGTAGAAACAAATCTAGCGGACTCTAGGTTTGTTTTACCCTACAATTCTCATGTTTGTGCTGGAAACAAATCTAATTCTTGTGTTTTTACCCTAGATTTATTTTACCCTATAATTATTTGGTTTATGCTAGAAGAAAAAATAGCGCATGATAGATTTGTTTTACCTTGCACTGATTTTTCTCATGCTTTAGTTTTACCCTTAAATGCTTATCTATTTTAACTTATACTAGATTTTTTTTACTATACAATGTTTGTCTATGTTAGAAACAAATCTAACATGCACTAGATTTATTTTCACTTGCAATGTTGGTGTTTATGTTAGAAGGAAATCTATCATGTGTTAGATTTGGTTTACTTTGCAATGTTGATATTTCTGCTAAAAATAAATCTAGCATGCACTAGATTTATTTTACCTTGCATTTCTTTTTTTTTCCCATTGGAAAAAATGTAATTTTCATTGAGATATAAAAATTACATGTTGTATATGCATGAGCATATTATGAATGAGGCTATGCCTGTCAGTTTCGAAAAAGAGAAGGAAATTTTTGACTTTCTTCAATGCAGGGAGGCATTCATCTCTAGAATGATTATCTTATTGTTTTTTCAAAAAATACTGGCCTAAAGGGGTTGCCAGTTTTATAATCTGTCCAAAATTTCCTGAAGTAGCTGAAAATAAATAGATTATATGAATATTTACATGCGGTAGACTGTGAAAAAAAAATCTAAGCTCCCTAAGAGCGTGATGTATCGTATATATCCATAAAGGGCCTGTGGTAGTACTGGTAGTAATTCCCTTCTCTATGTTCCTGAATCAGCCAAGTGCCAGGTGGCCTGTGCACAGCTTCTTTGGATAAACTTTCAGCATCTGCATTTCGCTCCCCGAAGAAACCACCGACCCAGCAACCGCTCTTGCCCTCATGAGAGGAGGGGAGGGAGGCCGAAGCGGAGGTATGTTATGTTTCTTCGAGGTCCCCTTTGAGAGAGACTTGTCCGACTGTGGAGGTTCACTTTGATTCCCTTCATCTTTTTTGTGGAGCTGCTTCCCTAATTTTGGTTTGTCTTTAGGGGAATTGTCCTCCCAACTTCCCCTTTGTTCGTGTTCTTGTTGTTCTTGTTGAGGGGGCAATCCTTAAAAAGATGCCTAACCTTGTGACACCTCCTACATCTGAAAGGAACCCCTTCATAGTCTAGGTTCTGCCTGTGGAAGAAATTCCTCCATTGAATTGTAATATATTCTTATAGTCTACCACTGGTATCAATGTGAACCAGAATTCGTGCATATGCCATTTTTCCTGTCGAGAGCTAGGACTTGTCATATTCTAGATAAGTGCCTAGAGAGTTCCTAATACGCCTAAAGATGTCTTCAGACCAGAACTGAAGGGGCAGACCAAGCAATCTAACCCAGAGAGGGCTGGCACCTAACTATTCTCTTTATGGGTCGAATAGTGGTTTTTGTCATTGAAGGAGGACCGAGGCTTGTTCGATGTGCCAAACTACTAAAAGGACCCAGTTGGTATGCTCTACCCTGGAAAACCGAAAAATAAGTCGTCCTTTTACAATGGTCTAGACCACCGGTGGTTCGGCTAGATGGTCACCCCAAACCTCTGTGGCCCACTGCTTTAATATGGAAGCGTTGTAGAAATAGCCTCTAACTCTTCCAACAAGTACCTGTTTGGTTGTATCCATGACCTCACTCCACTGGAAATCTTCGCCTAGACTTAGGAAGACCTCCAAATCTTTTGGTCTAAGGATCCTCTGCTTTTTTAACTTTCGGGTTCCTTCATCCAGATAGGGGTTCTGATGGGAGTCACGGGAAGGGTTAGGCTCTGGAGCAGGGTCTCCTAGGGGAGGAATTGAGGGAAAAACCCCGGTGATGGGGGGGACTTCAGTGAAATTTCTGGAAAGTGGGGTTGATGGGATTGGCACAGGCAACCCTAGGGTGGAGGCGGTGGGATTTCTATTGGACGTTGCAGATAGGATGTGGGAGCCGACGGAGGAAGGGAGAGATGAAAAATCCTCCATAGATATGCCCAGACCTGGATCGAGGGATTGATCTACGAATTTTAAGGTAGATGGGGACAAGGGCTGGGGTGTGAGGTCAGGGATGGAAGGAGAGGCCTCTAAGAGAGAAGAAACTAAGCATGAGGGCCCTGAGATCGAGGGGAGTGAGGCTACAGTGTCAGTGAGTTCACAACCATAGTGAAAATTGCTTGTCGAGTTAACTTGAGGAAAAGTCCAGATGGAGGTGCCAGCTAAAGGGTCTTCCAAGTAGTCGTCTAGGTCATCCATAATCATCTCTATATTCCTACGCCAGCTACCTTCGAAAAGCCTAGGTCTCCGGTCGCTGTAGTGACCAGGTGCTAGGCAGGGGTTTGTCGAGGAGGAGGGTAAGGGGAGAAACCCAAGCAGTAGATAGGAATATTGACCGAACCGGTGACCGAATAATGGGTGTGATAGTAAGAAAAATGGGCTGGCATATGGGAGGGCGAAGGGTACTGCAGTAAGGTCAGACAACCATAGGAGAGACGCAGGCTGTGAGGAACGGACAAAACCCTAGCCCCATTCCTTCTGTCGCTTCTCCATCTCACACTTTCCTTGGAACCAATCTCCTCCCTCTTACTATTGTATCAAATATTTGTTTCCCCTTGCAATGCTTTTATTTGTGTCTTTCCTTTCAATAGATTTGTTTTACCTTACAATGGTTGTGTTTTTTTAGCAAACAAATCTAGTGCATGCCAGAATTTTTTTACCCTACAATGTTTATGTTTGTGTTAGAAACAAATATAATTCTCAATAGATTTATTTTACAATAAAATGTTTGTTTTTATGCTAGAAATAAATTTGGTGCACAAGATTTATTTTACCTTGCAATGCTTTGGTGTGTGCTAGAAAAAAATCTAACATGCGCTAGATTCATTTTTCCTGCAATGCATGTGATTTTTCTAGAAACAAATCTAGTGTACACTAAATTTGTTTTACCTTACAATGCACGTTTTTGTGTTAGAAACAAATTTAACATGTGTTAGATTTATTTTAACTTGAAATAATTTTTTGTGTTAAAAGGAAATTTATTATTCACAAGGTTTGTTTTACCTTCCAATGCTTGAATTTATTCTAGAAGGAAATATATTGGGTGTGGGATGTTTTTCCCTACAATACTTGTGTTTGTGCTAGAAACAAACCTAGTGGGCAGGAGATTTGTTTTACATTTTAATATTTGTGTTTATGATGGAAACAAATCTAGCGAGTACTTGATTTTTTTACCCTCAATAGATTATTTTTTTCTAGAAACAAATATAGCACACACTAGAATTAGTTTGCATTGCAATGCTTTTGTCCATGCTAGAAACAAATCTAGTGTGCACTAGATTTGTTTTAACCTACAATGCTTATTTTTGTTTTTGTTTTAGCCTGTAATGATTTTGTTTTTTTTCTTCACACTAGATTTGTTTTACCTTACAAATCTTATTTTTTTGTTAGAAACAAATCTAGCTCGTGTTAGATTTCTTTTACCCTGTAATTCTTTCATTTTTTATAGAAACGAATCTAGCAGGTGTTATATTTGTTTTAGCATGAAATGCTTGTATTTGTATTAACAACAAATCTAGTGTTCTCTAGCTTTGTTTTATCCTACAATTCTTGTGATTGTGCTAGAAATAAATTTATCATGCACTAGATTTGCTTTATCTTGCAATGTTTATTTTTTGTTAGAAGTAAATCTACCACATGTTATATTTGTTTTACCTTGTAGTGTTTGTATTTTTTCTTAAATAAAATATAGCGTGTGTTATTTTTTTGTTAGAAATAAATCTAACACATGTTAGATTTGTTTTACCTTGTAGTTTTTGTATTTTTTCTTGAATAAAATATAGCGCGTGCTAGTTTTTATTTTATTTTTGGCATTAAAATGTTTATGTTTATGTTAGAAACAAATCTGGTGGGTGGTAGATTTATTTTACCTTGCAATTCTTGTGTTTTTGCTACAAAAAATTCTAGTGGTCTTTAGATTTGTTTTACCTTGCAATGCTTGTGTCATTCTAGAAACAAATGTAATGCACACTAGATTTGTTTTACCAAACAATGCTTATGTTTTGCTAGAAACAAATCTAGCGCGTGTTAGATTTGTTTTGCCATGCAATGCTTGTGATTGTGCTAGAAAAAAATCTAGCATGCACTATATTCGTTTTACCATGCGATGCTTGTGATTGTGCTAGAGACAAATATTATGCATGTTATATTTGTTTTACCTTGTAATGCTTGTTTTTGTGCTATAAGGAAATATAGCACACACTATATTTATTTTACCTTGCGATGCTTGTGTTAGCGCTAGAAGGAAATCTCAACATTTTCTTAAGAAAAATTAATTAATTTCATATTTAAAATAAGTAAATCTATATTTATTTAAAAGCTATGTCTTTATCATATTTTCCAAACCAATGAACCAATCTTAAATGAGATCTCAATAGGCACAAATTAGACAAAGAAATTGTTCATACAAAAATCAATATTATTATGCCATGAAGGCTCTTATATCAAGGGTCAAAATTGAAGGAGAACAAGAAGGGGAGAAGGAGCATATATGTCCTTACATGCACATTGACAAGTTGTGCTACATAAATTGGAGACCAAACCACTACAAATTGAACACACAACTTACAGCTACGGGAATATTATGTGAAATTACAACATAAACATCAATAAAATACACTACACAAACTTTGAATAGGTGGACACATACACTTGCAAAGAAGGGATTTGATCAATTCACACGATATAAGATCCAAACCATCCATGTGACACAAAATCCCTACTCAAATGTCCTAGATAATCACAAAAACGTAACGAAAATTCTATTGTACCTCAAAAACCCTCTCCTAAACCATAAAAACCCTCATCCACTTAAACCCCTTAATGCCCTTCAAACCCATGTTTATGCATTTGTAAATACCCAATCAAAATGGTATTAAAAATTTTCAAGACATAAAAAAAGGAAGGGTGTATTTATAGATAGAATAATCAAATTGATAAATAATGGTATACGTTCTCAAGCTAGACTGTAGTTTTAGAACTCTAAAACATTGAGAATATGATCAAAATCTGTGAAGAAATTAAAACATATTTTTCCAAGCAATTTCATGTCTAAACCCTCATTGTTACTTGTACCCACATGGATCCAATTTTTCTATTTATGAATGGTGAATATGTTTTTTAAGTTTTTTCTTAATTTTAAATTAATTTAAATGACCAATTTTGTTTCAACAATGGGTAGCTTACTCATATTGACTCAAATGATTTTTCAAGGGTATAATAGTGGGATGGAACTCGAATTTCAAGGTTGTCCCTTCTCCTCCCTTTCCCTCAGTTATATTTGTTAAATGTTATATAAATATTTTAAACCTCTTTACCGCAACATAGAAAATAAGGAGGCAAAATAAAAAAAGGGTTTACTGGAGAAATTTTAGAACTTGAACATCTAAGCACCTTCAAAATGGATGATGCATGGAGTTCTAGGGTATTTATTTTTGGAATTTGAGAGGAATTATGATAGAGACAAGTGTATTAAAAAACTAGAGGACCTTTTGGCCTGAATTTAGGTGTAAATAAAAGGTTTAATAACATTACTAAACTAGAAGAATTCACTCTTGTAGGTTATTTTTGAAGTAAAAGGATGAACATTGAAAATTTAAATGATGAGACCAAATCAAATTTTAATCCTACGGATGGATATATTTTGTGTATTATGACTATGGAAAAGGTTTGGATTGTATGGGTCCTTTGGAAAGGTTGATAAAATCCTTCACGAAAATGGGAAGTGGGGTTCATCAACTTAAATACTCAAATTGGTGGATTTCCTCCTAGTATGGGTTAGAATTCTCAAACTCCCACTAGTCTTATGGTCATAGGAAACATTTGAGGAAATAGAAATATCAGTCGAACATAACTATTTTAGAACAAGGAAGCATTTTTCACATGGTTATTACACTCAACCACCTAAAAAATAGTATCAAACCCCATTTTTTAAACTTAAGACTAACCAAAGTACAAACCCAAAGTCACCATGTTTTAGGGATCCTATAATACAAGTTTGCCATTGAAATAAATCACTGAAGGACTTAAAAATTGTATACAACTATGGCAAGAATTGAAGCAAATAGGCATTATAACTACTATGATTATTAAAGATAAAAAACATGTAGAGTATGCAATTAAATAGAGAGATTAAACATGATGGATAAAATATGAAATCCATCGCAAGGTTCTTACATGGGTCCATAAATATACATACCTCTAGAAAGTAACTCCTTTGAATCCCCAAAAATCAATATAGAACTCCAATAATATGGAAAAGAAGCAAATGGGCATTATAACTTAACTATAAAGTCCACGAGGTCTTGGATAAACAGTGAACGGGTTCATTGTTAAGGCACTCCTAGGTTTTAAGTCATCAGTTCAATTCCCTACCTTATTTAGGTTTTATTCTTACACATGACCATGATGTAGCCTCACCATTGTCGAACTTACAAAAAAAAACTTAACTATAAAATTCAAAATCTTGCAGGGCAGGTAATTTCAATATAAATATTGAACATATGGAGTAGACATGAGATATTGTGCATGGTACTAGCATGGCCTTCCCAAATACACATACCTCTAAAAAGTGATTATTCTAGAATGAAAAAAATCATAATATAACTTTAATTATTTCTCTGGTAAATGTTTAGCTTCAAGTACTCAGTGCATGTTAAAATGCCTTATTCCTCAATAAGGAGGCTAATCTTTGATCGTCAGTTCATCAAGAATCACTTCATGAGGTACCATAGTATGGAGTTATAGGTGAAGTTGTGGTACTTATTGTATGCAATCCAAGTTGGCTAGATTGTGGAGGTTGAAAGGACGCATATTGGTTATAGTGGGTGTTGTACTATGTTGGTGCTATAGCTCCATGAATAACAAATATCAAGTTTTCTTACAAGTGATGGTCCATATAAAGGTTGTGTAACATAAGAATATTGTGAGGCATATGAAGGTAGCTCTATAGGATATGCTTGTGGAGTAGGAGGAGGTATTTGTGACCTTGGATGTGATGGAATGTTTGAGTTCATTGTTGCATAAATTGGTTATACCTATGATCCCAGATGTACATGATAGGACCTTTTTAGCCCTCAATTACATGATTCATAGTAATTTACCTTCCCTACATATCAAAGCAAGTAGATATTCCAAATTATAATTTTCTAAAGGAGTCATGCATGTCCCTTAAATTACCCAAAAAAGATAATCCCAAGAGACATTAAAAATGCATAATTCCATTCCTTATATCAATATTTATATGTGAATCTTTAAGAGCCCTTTTAGCCACTTCAAAGACTCAAATGTCACAAATGAAAAACCCCTATTTGAAAAAATAGTTTCAAATTTGAAATATAAAATGATATTGCCAAACTAGATATACTACATATATAGAACTTTCATATTGCATAATTACAAAAAACTAAAATTTCCACTTAATAATTTCATTTTTAGCCAAAAAGTGAATTACTTGGATTGTTTGTATTCTCATCATATGTAACAGAACCTTCCTCTATTTCTCTTCATTGTGAAAAATTCAATATGAGTGCCTCCTTTGATGTCTCATATGAAAGACCACCAATGTAAATATTCCTTTGATTAATTAGTAATTTGTGCTAGATTGGTTCTAATTGTTGCTAGATTACATAAAATAATTTGACCATGTAGATTCATCACTCCACATTACAAAATTATTATTAAACTCTGAATAATGCAACTGGTCAAATTGCTAACACACAACTAACAAAAACAGTTCCCTACCAAAACTATTCATTGGTTTGTAAAAATATTATAATTGTTCTACAAAGGAATGGAACAATTTGAATGACATTACACAATTAAAAAACTCATAAAGTGTTGCATATACTAAATTCTCAATATTAATACTCATTTTCCAATAATATTAACTTTTCACTAGAAAGTATGTCACAAGAATGCAACAACTAAACAACATGAATAAAATTGCACCTAGATAGAACAAAAGTGGGTGGTCCATCGACAAAACATTATTGCAATACATGAAAGTTAAAATTAGTATCTTGTGAATGCCTTTGGCCAACTGGCACAAACAATTTAGATATCCAGCAAATTCATATTTATTATTATTAAAATAGATAACAAATGATTACAATTTGTGGGAGGCACCTAGCTTTATATTGACTTGGGTGCCTCTTGTTGAATGGGCATGATCTTTGATCATGCCCTTTGCCTAGTAACTAATTAATTAAGTAATTTTTATATAACATTCACTTCCCCCCAAAAAAATGCTTTGTCCTCAAAGCATACGTAACGACGGATGTTTTTGACAAAATGCTTCAGTCTCCCAAGAAGCTTCTTCTTCTAGTAAGTCCTTCCACTTGATCAAGTATTCCTTGATTACACGAGATCGAATCTTCTTTTCTATGATGGATATGATACCCTCTGGTTCTAAAATGACCCTTCCTTCATCATCTAAGTATGGAAGTGTTGTTTATGTTGATTGATGGTTGCCCAGTGCCATTTTAAGGCAGGATACATGGAAGACGTTGTGAACACAATTTTTATTCGGAAGGCTTAAACTATATGCAACTTGGTTGATCTTTTTGTTGATCTAGTATGGTCCATAGAACTTCAGTGCCAAAATACTTTTTCCTTTTTGTTTCAAGGACAACTATTTGTATGGTTGGAGCTTGATAAATACCCATTCTCCAACTTCAAATTCCCTCTCGGTTTTGTTTCGGACGGCTTGTTTCCTCATACAATTTCTTCCATTATTTAAATTTCCTTTTAGGGTTTGGAAGATTTTTTGGGTTTCTTCTAGTTGTTTTTTAACAGCTAGTAGATTTGTCTAGACAAT
>APFE031666401.1:4306-22578 GCA_000404065.3 Pinus taeda
CAATATTTCTAAATTAATTTTTGAATATTTTTACAAAAATATTGTATCATATTAAGGACTAATGAGATTCATCAATATTTCTAAATTATTTTTTTTACAAAAATATTGTATCGACTAATAAAATTCATAATATTTCTAAATTTTAAGATAAATTTCCATCTTTAAAATTTTCCATGTTAAAAAATTACGGGAAGCACTCCGGGGCACTCTGGCTATGTAATGGTCCTGCCATGTATGTTAAATAATTAGATTATTTCTAACCGTTGGTTGCCGTAATACACCATTCTGCACACACCTGTCTACCACCAACACTTATCATGCATGGCCCTGCCCACTAGTAGCTCCAACATTTACACTATCTTGACAAGCGGACTGAATACCGAAATAGCAAAATAGCAGAGGTAAGTATGTGCGTAACTTCTCCGATTATTTTGCTTCTTGTGTTCCTGGTTTTTCCATGAGCTGAACACAAATTATTTTATCTTTCCAAGGCAGTTCTGAGGAGGTCGTGTGTTCCAGCCATGAATACCGAAATAACAGAGATAAGTATGTGCGCTTGGTAAGTACTCCCATTCTTATGGGTTTCTTGGGTTTTCCGTGAGCTGAACAACGATTATTTTATCTTTCCAAGCCAGTTTTGAGGAGGTCGTGTGTTCCAGCCCTGAATACCGTAATAGCAAAGATAAGTATGCGCCCTTCGTAACTGCTCTCATTCTTCTACTTCTTAGGTTTATTGGTTTTTCCATGAGTTGAACAACAATTATTTTATCTTTTCAAGAAATTTTTGAGGAGGTCGTGTGTTCTAGCCCTACTGCGATCCTTATGGTCAAGGATTTTTTTCTCTAAGGTCACATGATATGACGGGAACAGTGGAATAGAGTCTTCTGTGTTTTCTATTTCTGTGATTGCATGGACCATTATTTTGCACTTCTCTTTTAATTCTTGTTTAATGTTTGTCAGCTTGTCCTTGTCGACTCTCTTCGGTTCAAACTTTCCCATGGTAAGACTTCCATTATGAAATTATTTAACAAATCTAATTAATAATCGAAGTTTCAAAAATTTATTTTCACTACGGTCTATGTACTGAACAAATCAACGTGGAGGCTTCTTTGACGTAAAGATTTATTACTGAACAAATCAACGTGGAGGCTTCTTTGACGTAAAGATTTATTACTAAACAAATCAACGTGGAGGCTTCTTTGACATAAAGATTTATTACGCTGTATAGCAGGGCCGCTCCACACGCATTCATAACTTATAACCCTTTACTTAATGGGAGTCGTTTGGCAAACTACACATTGGATATTAAATTTTTCCAGCATCATTAATTTTAATTTAAAGTTTCTACTACTCAAAGGGTAAATTTGGACGACTCAATTAAAGCACAACACGCCATGGATCATATCACTATCGAGAATGTTGCTGCACCCTTCATCCTTCTCGACAACGCGCGTTTTTCATATAACTATCTTGTGTACTGAGTCAATCTTAACAAGGCACTCTATTCGGTGGGCAGAAACATGTTTAAATAGCTCCACAATATCCGCAACGACAAGAAGACCTACAACAACCAGATTGCCTCTTCTATATGCCGGTCTCGCGCGTATCTTGTTAAGAATTACGAGAAATGACATCTTTCTGAAAATCATGAAAGATGGGTTCTTGTTTGCTATTTTGTGTGGTTGTCATGGTGTACTTGATTCTACTTTACCTGACGTAGTGCACCTAAGCATCTGGGCTGCCATAGAAAATTCATACTAGTGAGTATGTATCTTGATTTTTATTGGATATGCTTAGGGTTTTAGCACTAGATTCCCGAGATTTATAAAGAAAAGTCAATCTGGTAAGCAATTATGTTGTTTTCCCACACAAATGGCTGGGAAAAATGTTTTGCCAGCCCAAACAAATAATTGTTCAACTTGGTCAAAAAAAATCCCCCAAACATTGATTAAATCAGATTGTCAAGTAAGCAAATAAATATATATTTATTAGATTATCGCAGTGTGCTTGCTTCGACGCAGCGTGGGTAAAGCAGAAATATGGATCTTTAATTATAGGTTTCATTTTTGGTTATCTTATGTAATGAACTAATAGTATAATTAAAGTTAAATGTAATAAATCAGTCTAAATAAGTTTTGCATTTTAGTTTGAATAATTGGGTATAGTTTGTTCACTTTCATCTTTGTGCAATTCTTGTAAAAGTAGGTATTGGTCCGCGAATAAAATAAGACTAAAAGATTAGAGACCCAACTCAGTTAGAAGTTACAGGCTAGATCTATACCTCATCCAAGTAAAAAGAAAAAAAGCATAAGGTTCAAAGAATAGAGGCCAACTCAATGATAAGTTACATGCTAGATCTAGAAAAGATGTCGAACATTCCAATCAAGCAAATTCACATTTTTCTAGCTTCACATTTTGGGAATAGTGCACATTTTCTTTTGGGTTTTATAGTTTTGAAAACATGTCAACCCAACAATTCACTGATAAGCTACATGCTAGACTTATAACTTACCTAAGTAAAAAAAAGTATCTAGATAAACTTTGTGACCAAGTTTCTCTCTTAATAAACAAAGTCAAGACACTGGTCACAGATGAATCTAGCCATAGAAGGAATCTAGATAAGTTTTGTGATTAAGTTATTCCGCTTAATAAGCTAACTCGAGATACTGGTCAGCCATGAATCTAGCTACAATGGTTAGATCCTAATTTTTTTTTATTAAGATAACTTATTTTCATAACCAGTTTTATGGAATCATCACGAAACTCATCACTGCTAAGTAAATAAATCTGCAAAGAGAAAAGATGTTGAACGTTCCAATCAAGCAGATTCACATTTTCTGGATTTACATTTTGGAAATAGTGCACATTTTCTTCCAGGTTTTGCGTGTTTGAAAAGATATCGACCTAACAAATTTTTGTCACTATGGTTGATCATTGGTTTTCTTGGGTCTCTTTCGAGCGTTGGAAACTTTCATTCGATGATTAATGTATTCACAAAAATCTTTAGCAATGGATTGGATGCCTCGCCATTATATCGTTTCTTGGTGTAATTTAACTAGGGACCAATATTTTTTATGTTCCTCCGAATATGCTTCAACCTGTAATTCAACGTAAAAAATTATGTCAACGCTCCCTAGGTCCTGAAATTATAAACGTAATGGATTTCATTTTTTCATGAAAAATTCGTTGAACCTGTATAAAACTGAAAAAATGGAACTAAAATTACTAATAATAAAAAAATTAAAGGAACGAGAAAGAAAATTATTTTCTTGTCATGGATTAAATAAAAACACTTGTAATTGAACGAACATTGCCGTCTTGAATTAAAAATTGAACGAAATTTTAACAAGATTGTGCTGAACTGGATAAGATAAAATCAATTGTAATTGAATCATGGTGCCTTGAATTCAAAATTGAATGTTTATATCTTGCTAGTCTACAACAGATTTCAGGTGCATTTCCTCAAAATATTAAACAACATTGAAATTGGTATTGGGGGATTTTTTTTCACTTTTTTAATTCAATTTTGTATTTGCTATTTTATTTTTGATTAAATTTGTTACTAATTATCACTGGTTATAAGTTTTTTAAACATCAACTAGCTAAAATTTCAAATGATAACTAAAATTGTATCAATTTAAATAATAAAAATTTATCTAATAAAAATTTATTATTGATAAAATTTGTATTATTCGATTTTGATAGGAAAATACTTTAAAAAATCACAAGTTGCATTGCTTTAAAAGTTAAAAGTGTAACAAAATCAATTTAAAATATACAAATAATTACATCAAATTATATGATTAATAATCAACACACAACTGTTCCACTAATTAATATAGATTTTCCAAAAAACACAACCAAAAACAACTACATGTGCAATGATATTCCTCACTTGTGATTTCGGATTTGAATGGTCTTGGAATCCCACTAACGCAACAAAGTTTTGGGGACGACCCCCCTCCCAACCATAAGCTCAACTGCACATAATATTTCTATAGTTGGGCAACCCCAAGCCCTCAATCAATATACTATTGGAAGGGAATCCTTTGTCTCCCAACACTTTTCTCACAAGAAAATGGATCGAGGAATAATAAATCTCATCTTCCTCATATTCTATTAAATAGACCAAACAATAGAAAGTGTGTGCATGCATACATTCCATGTGTCACCATCCAACTTTGAATTTTTTATTTTAAGTTTTTACTTAATTTAATATTTCTCTTAATTTAATTCATTCTTATTTTGTTTTTTTGGTTAACTTTACTTATTTTTACTACTTTTATATTTTCTTAATTTGAATTTTTTATTTTAAGTTTTTACTTAATTTAATATTTCTCTTAATTTAATTCATTCTTATTTTGTTTTTTTGGTTAACTTTACTTATTTTTACTACTTTTATATTTTAAATTAACTCTTTTATTTTAATTTGCTTTTGTTAACTTATTTATTTTACTATTTTTATAAATCACTCTATATATATTTATTAAACAGTACTATTGTTATTTATTATTATTATTATATTCTCTCATATTATTTACTATTATTATATTTTCTTTATTGTTTTTCGTTATTTTCTTATATTTTAATATTATATTATATTATTTATTATTTATTACTTCATGTTTTCCCTACATCTTCTGCTGAACTAGTATAACCAACAGTCATCGAAAGTTTCCACAACACGCAGAAAATCTCAAGGAATATTTGTCATTTTTCGCACTTTTGGAACTAGGCATAAACCTCATTGGTATATATCATAGCTCAAGGCTCACAATTGGCTTAGACTTCATCTACCCCAATGCAGGCATCTGGTCTTAGTCCTCAATGACGCCAAGCATCTCGCAAGGCTGGTCCACTCCACGGGAGCTTCACTCAATGAACCTCTAACATATCGTGAGCGTTCGTGGCATATTAAATAATACCCTTAATTTGACTACATATTGGAAAGTACTTCTAAAAATCACATTATTTAACCCATACAAATATAAACCCAATACACCTTCCCAATTTCATTAGATATTGTAGTTATCTATTTTTTTATTAACATTTTTTATATCCTTTTACATTTTTTCATTAACTTTGAGCTTCATTTTTATACCTATCAATATAAAATGTCTTCACCCCCTATATATCCCCTAATATATTATGTCATTTTTTCCTCAATATATATCCCCCAATATGAACCCATGTGGAATGGTATTGGTCTCCCAATGAAGCACCGATGGCCCACTCTCTCCACACCCACTAAGGTGCACATCCCTAGGCATTGAATTCCTTACACCCCCACTAGATTTTAACATCCCAATCCAATATCAGGCACTTGGCCTACAATATCAGACACTTAACCTCCTCAAGATGGTCCCACAATGCCTCAAGAGCTATCTATCAAGAGCTCTACAAGACAAAGAAACGACTGGCATATGTAGTGTTGATTGAGTTTGTCCCCAGACCATATGGTGTTACATATTCCCCCTCACAAGTATGGGCTCCAAGGAGATCATCAAATAAATCAGTCGTTTCAACTCATTTGTGGATTTCCTATCAACAACCACATCTCAATATGATATGCATCATAATATCATAGAAAAAATCCATATACTGACTCTTGCATGTCATTATGAAAACATAACATCATTGTTATCACAAAATTTTGCATGTCATAAATCTATATATAATTACCACATGCTTTACACCATAAGATTCTCTTAAGTTATAACGTCAACCTTCAACATAAAAAACGTATCATCACATAATAAATGAACCACATGTCAATGTACCTCAAGATAAAATCATAATCTCTATGCATATCATATTCACCATAAGCATACATCATCATTATCGTAACAAGTATATAAATAGGAACCACATGTGCATCATTATCCTCATACCATAACATCATAATTATGATAATCACTTCAATAAATCACAAATATAGAGCAATAATACACTATAAGTATTCTTATGAGGAATTGATTTCATTTTCTTATGTAAACAATGAATACCAACTATAAAATGAGATTACTCAACATCCCTCTAGGATCTAAGCTACCTCACCCATACTATTAGTGTCATGTTTCCATCAAGATACCAATTACTTTTCGATAATCATTTTTACTTCATTTAACTAGGAAGTCGAGTTGAGAATAATTAATATTATTTTATTATTAGTGGAGAAGATGGTTACATTGTTGTAACTTTCTCCCTAGTTTAGGATTAGTTCCTATAGTTATGGGGTTTGGGTACAACTTCCAATTTCCTAGTATTGTATTTAATGATGTAATCCTTTGATTGATGTGTAATAGAGTGAACAAGAGAAATCTCTCAAGTTTTGTGAGTGTAGTCTCCAGGTGCAGGCCACACCTGAGAGCTACATCTCTTTCTTTTCAATTCATTGCATATTTTATCTTGGTATCAGAGCTCAGATTGAGTGAGCCTGATCTTTGTCACCTGTGAGGCTGAAGTGCCTGTAGAAGTTAGCTTGCCTATGTGGCGGAATTGCCTGTGTGGCTGTGTGTGTACACGAGAGCTTTATGCTCGATTGAGAAGGTGGACTACAGAACACCTGGCTCGGACTCGGAATTTTTTTTCTGAGCAGAAAGGCCGATTGGCGCGTATTTTGCACTGAGAGTCGCGCCATAAGCCCGATTAGTGCGGAATTTCAGGGAGAAATCACGCTAGAGCATGGAATTTCGGGGAAAAATCATGCTAGAGTGTGGAATTTCAGGGAGAAATCGCGCTAAATCACCAGAAAGCCCGATTAGCGCGGATTTTACCGGGAAAAACGCGCCAATTTTTTTACTCTAAGCAATTTTTAATTAGCGCGGATTTTTCGCTCGGGGTAGCACCAAGGAGATCCCTGAATAGCGTGAACTTTGTTTGGCGGTTTGCAATCGGAGCAGATCGGCGGAGGTGCAGATCAGTTCGGGAGAGACAGATCGGGAAAGCGCCAGAGGAGATATGCGGGAAACCTCGACTTCGTGTTGGCGATCTGCAAGGAGAGAAGGATCGGCGAAGTGGCAGATCAATCCGGGACAGGTGGATCGGATCAACTGTGATCAGATCATTGTTTCGGCTGTGTTGGAAATGCCGAAGTTGCTCATTGGAGCGGGAGTGCCAGACACTGCAGATCGGTGGCAGAGGTGACAGATCGATCTGACAGTTATTGTCTTTGCTGTTATTGTTAAGTAGATTCACAATGAGTAACACGATGGAATCGTACCTTAACGAGTCTGGTAAACTCAACGGATCTAACTTCACGAACTGGAAGTTTAAGATCCAGACTCTGCTCGAAGGTGCGAATGCTTGGGCTATAGTGACAGGCGACGAGCAGAAGCCGACAACAACCACAGAGAAAAACGAGAAGGAAGACTGGGGAAAACGAGAAAACAAAGCCAAAGTCCTGCTGAAGATGTCTGTGAAAGACAATGTCATTGCACACATCAGAGATTGTAAATCGTCCGCCGAGATCTGGGTGAAAATCAAAAATCTCTATGAGACCCAGAATACAAACAGAGTTTTGGCTCTTAAAAGCAAGCTATTTTCGATGAGAATGGACGAAAGGGAGTCTGCTACTGCATTTGTAGCGCGAATTAAGGATGTTAAGGACGGATTGGGGGCCATTGGAGTGGCAGTGGATGATGAAGACCTTGTTGCAATTACAATGAATGGGATGCATGATGATTTTCAAACCTTCATCACTAGAGTCTCGGCAAGAGAGAAAGCACCCACGTTCGATGATCTCACTGCGATCTTGCAGCAAGAGGAAGATCGAAGGCAGAACCTGAATCTGAACCACCAAAGTGACGATCTCGTGCTGGTGGCAAAACGACGACTATCTAAAGGAAGGCAGTCACAGCAGTAATCAAAGCAAAGAGGAGGAACAGCACAGAAGAATCCGCATTCTCAGAAAGGTATGCTGGCAAATCATTATGAAAAGAAATGTTTTTATTGTGGAAAAATGGGTCATATACAGAGAGATTGTTATCATAAGAAGCAGGTTGATGAGGCAAGGAGGAGACAGGTAAATCCAAAACACAGAGGATATTTTGTTGAAAAAGAAGAAGACTTCAGTCATGAATTTCGACTGTTCACAGTCAACTGTGCCCTTACAGCATCAAATGAAGATGACATCTGGTATGTCGATTCTGGAGCATCCTCACACATGACAGGTAATAAGGAATTTTTTTACAGCCTTGAAGAAATTATAAATGGATCAAAAATATATCTAGGGGATGATAATGGATATCAGATTAAAGGTCATGGGGTGATTTCAGTTAAATTGCCACATGGAAAAATTAGTCACCTTTCAAATGTTTTATATGTACCTGGAATAAAGAAAAACCTGATATCTGTATCCATGATGGTCGATCAAGATATGCATGTCGAATTCTTCAAGACTCACTGTGTGATAAAGGATTGCAGGAATGAAACTGTTGCAACAGGCATGCGAGTAGGAAGCCTATACAGGTTGGATGCAAAAAGCATATCGAAGCAAGCCATGGTTGCAGGAGAGTCGACACCTGAACAACTCTGGCATCAGAGGTTTGGTCATCTGAATCTGCAGGATCTTATGTTGTTACAAAAGAAAGGTATGGTCGAAGGTCTCCCCATCTTTCGTAACATTCAGTTGAATTGTGATGGTTGTGCCCTAGGAAAGATGCACAGAGAACAGTTTCCTGTGCATGATAGGAGGAGGCAAACTGAAATCTTAGAGCTAGTGCACACTGATGTATGTGGTCCCATGCAGACAAGGTCGCTAGGGGGAGCATACTATTTTTTGTTATTTACTCATGATTGCACTAGGTATTCTTGGGTTTATTTTTTAAACAAGAAGAGTCAGACTTTCCAATGTTTTATAGAGTTCAAAACCCTTGTAGAAAAACAGTTTGGAAAAAGTATTAAAATTCTCCGATCTAATCAAGGAGGAGAATACAAATAAAAGGAATTCATGAAATACTGCAAAACTCACGGGATTGTCCAGCAATATACAGTGCCGCATACACCACAACAAAACGGAGTTGCAGAGCGTAAAAACAGAACCTTGGTGGAGTGTGCAAGGAGCATGTTGCAAGGTAAGGGTCTATCTAATATGTTTTGGGCAGAAGCGATAAATACTACTGTATATTTGAAAAATAGAAGTCCTACTAGGTTTCTTGGCTTCAGAACCCCTTTTGAAGCCTTATATGGATTTAAACCAGCAGTAAATCACTTAAGAGTCTTTGGGTCAAAAGCATTTCCACATGTACCCAAAGCTGATAGAAAGAAACTAGACCCTAAGGCAGTTAAATGCATCCTAGTTGGTTATGGCACAAAGTTTAAAGCATACAAACTGTTCAATCCTGAGTCTCGTAAGACATTTGCTAGTAGAGATGTAGTCTTTCATGAACAGGTGCAGGAAAGGAAAGTTGATGTTGGAGATGATTGGCACATTCCATTGCTGTTGGAGGAAAGCAACGAGGATGAGAGGGAGCAGGAACAGGAGCAGAAAGAAGAAAATGAAGAAGAACAACAAGAAGGAAGGCAGTTATTGCCAGAGGAAAAAATTTGAGGTAAGTCCTCCCTAAAGGAGGTCAGGTAGGAAGACTCAATTACATTTTGAAGTTGAAGAACTTGTTTGATGTAAGTTTTTTGAAAATTGTAGACTCTAATTATAAATAAGCTAGTCAATTTAAGGAATGGAGAGCTGCAATGGATGAAGAAATGGAATCAATTTTTAGAAATGATACTTGGGATTTAGTTGAGCTGCCCAAGAATAAAACACCTATAGGATGTAAGTGGTTGTTTAAACCAAAAATGAATGCAGATGGAAGTATAGATAAGTTAAAAGCTAGGTTGGTTGCAAAAGGATACTCACAGAAGGAAGGTATAGACTTTGATGATACTTTTGCACCTGTAGCAAAGCTAAATACAATCAGAAAGCTTATTGCTTTAGCTACCAAATATAATTGGGAATTACACCAGCTTGATGTCAAATCTGCATTCTTAAATGGTGATTTAAAAGAAGAAATTTACTTAGTACAGCCAGAAGGATATGTAAAGCAGGGGTAGGAACATCTTGTTTGCAGATTGAAAAAGGCTTTATATGGTTTAAAGCAAGCACCCAGGTCTTGGTATGAAAAAGTCGATTCTTTCTTTATAGAGTATGGTTTCCATAGAAGTTTAAATGACCCAAATTTGTATACCAAGTACAATAATCAGGGGCATATTATTTTGATTTGTTTGTAATGTGGACGACATGATTTATAACAGGAAATGCATTTGATTTAATCAAAGGAATCAAAAGGCTTATGGCACAAGTTTTTGAAATGAAGGATCTTGGAAGCCTTCACTATTGTCTGGGATTAGAAGTATTCAGAGATACTGGGCAAACTTTTCTTACCCAAGGGAAGTATGCTAGAAATCTGTTAGAAAAGTTTGTTATGGATCAGTGTAGAACAACAGCAACACCTTTGCAGTAGAATCTGAAATTGAGCAGTGATGATGGCACTAAGGAGGTAGATTCCACAATGTACAGACAGCTGGTTGACAGCCTGATATATCTTACAACAACCAGACCTGACTTGGCATACTCAGTTAGTGTGTTGAGCCAATTTATGGCGAAACCTCTTGAAAGTCACCGGAATGCAGCAAAAAGCGTGTTGAGGTATCTTTGTGGTACTGTTCATTTTGGTATTTTATACACTGATGTATCTGATGTTACTCTAGCAGGTTTTTCAGACTCAGACTGGGAAGATAACCTGGATGATTGGAGGTCTATCACAGGTTATGCATTCAACATAGATTCCGGGGTCATAGCATGGTGCAGCAAGAAACAAAGTACTGTAGCTTTGTCGTCATGTGAATCTGAGTATGAAGCATTATGTGCAGCAACATGTGAAGCGATCTGGTTGAGGAGACTTCTCAAAGATACAGGAAAAGAACAAAAGCAACCCACTTCTATCAAAAGAGACAACTAGAGCACCATCAAATTAGCATACAATCCAGTGTTCCACAAAAACACCAAGCATATAGACACTCAGTTCCATTTTGTTAGAGAGAAAATACAGTCAAATGAAATTGCTGTTGAATATTGTAAAATTTGAATTGTTTAGAAAGATGCTAGGAGTTCAAGAGAACCCTTTCTCCATTAAGGGGGGGAGTTGAGAATAATTAATATTATTTTATTATTAATGGAGAAAATGGTTACATTGTTGTAACTTTCTCCCTAGTTTAGGATTAGTTCCTATAGTTATGGGGTTTGGGTACAACTTCCAATTTCCTAGTATTGTATTTAATGATGTAATCTTTTGATTGATGTGTAATAGAGTGAACGAGAGAAATCTCTCAAGTTTTGTGAGTGTAGTCTCCAGGTGCAGGCCACACCTGAGAGCTACATCTCTTTCTTTTCAATTCAGTGCATATTTTATCTAGTCGACCATTTACACCTTAGGTATACTCATCTAATTACATCATTACATTTCAAATGAGCCTCATCATCTTGAGCCTTAATCTCTTGTAAGATATTCTTCCTTCTCCAAGGAAATTTTAGTGAAATTCATTTTTAATATATTACCATTTGTACAATCATTTAAATCATCAATATCAAGTTAGAATTCCATGATCACTATACATATTTTTCTTATCCATTCTAGTATTATTCTGCTTAATGGCACATATACACTAGGTCATCTTTGATTAAGTTTGTTATCTTGCTTAATCAACTTGCATGAGGTTTGTTGATCCCTAGTAATTTATCTATCATTGTGTAATTATCATTATACATCCTTAAAATACCTAATTATCTCATCAAGTTCTCATATCAATACTACTTGATCTCACTTCTTTTGAGGATTTGTGCATATTCTTCTAAAAGTATCATTATAGAATTTCCAGCAACATATGTTCTTATGCTTCATGCTCAATGTTTTCTCATTAATCCACCTAGATTATCGCTTGTTATTTCTCACCAATTAAAAGTATTCACAAATTCTAATCTTGACACTTTTAAATTTTGTAGGTCAGCATTATGACCCTTACCAATCATGTTGTTTAATCCACTCATCAATATCCTCGAAACAAAGTCATAACATCTTGAATTCGATTCTATAGGTACTTTAAATACTTTTCGCATGAAACTCCCAATTCTTTATGGATTGTATATCGTAATGATAATTGATCAACATTACCTCCTTTCATTTATATTATTAAATTCTCACTTCCAAATTACATCATTCTTAATAGGTTGTCATAGTAATCATCACCCCATAGTTTCATCGTAAATAAGTTTGAAAAGTTTTTTATGGATTGGTCATCATCTCATTGGGATATAAAAAGTCTTTAGACACTTCAACCTTCCATATTTCGTTTAGTTTCCACAATGCATCACTCCAAAAGGGGTGCCTCTTAAGAAGTGCAAACATAAAGATCTTAGTGATAATGCAATTCATATAGTTATCTTTTAATACAACCTCTTTAAGATACACATGACTTACATTAATTTCAAAACAATCAATTTGTACATAATCCACATTAATTTACTAATATATGATTTTCCACGCCTAGTTTGCACATGTAAAGAAAATTTAGCCTATTATTAGTCTCGAATGTTACTTCATATTGGATGACCTCTTCCTAATGTTCATTGTTAGGATTTCATTACCATTTTTTCCTTCTTCAAGAGCCTACATCCTTAGAGAAAAGTCAACCAACAAACTATAAATATTCACCATGAATCCAACATTTCAATCACTTCATATTAGTTAACCAACTAATCATAACCAACTAATCACACCATTATTACTAGGTTTTTGTTTATTCACTTCTCCTCCAATGTAACTAATCAATTATGATCTCAATCCTTGAAGCTTTTCTTCTTTTATTTTATTATTAATATTCAGATAAATTATTTATCATTATTAATTTACGCTAAAATTTCTATTAAATCAAAACACTACACTCATAAATATTAAAATAATAATTTTATAAACCTTTCATACAACGAAATATTAAATGTACTTCTAATAATATTATATATATAATATATATATATATACTATTATATATATAATCGTATATATATATATATATATATTATATAATTCAAATCACAAATACATTATTTTTTAATCATCTTCCCAATTATTTATAAAAATCATCTATTTCACCATTTTTTTTTAATAACAGATTTTTTAATCTCATATTATATATTATATATAATATATATATATATATATATATATTATATATATATATGTATTAATATATATATATATGAAATTGACCAGAATAGAAATCTCTCTTAGAATGTTATTATATCATCGTTATTCTATTTTACAAATACATAAATTTTATATTATTAATAATTATGTATGTCATAACAAATTAACTAGAACTTCTCTTTAAGTTTTGGGTTTTGGTTTCAAGTTTGAGATATAACTTTAGTTATCTATAATTAATTTACAATTTAGAATATAAATTTTAATTATTTATAATTATTTTGTATTTATGTATTTCTAAAATAAATCATAAAGTTTAACATAACAATCAAATAAAGACCGAGAATTCTGTATGAGAATAGGCATGCTTTCACTACCAATATTCAGCCTAGAAAGAAGAGAGAAAATGGAAAATAGAGATAGGTTTTCTCAGCTCAACAATAGGGTTTGGGGCGCCACTGCCATATTCTATCCCTTGGATAGCTCACTAGGCTGCAAGGATGCTGATGCACAGGGATGATGGCAGCTCCAGCCTCCCGGATGGGGTTTATCTAAGGAACCTTTTCAATGGGAACAAATAGGGATGATTTTCCGCACATGATTTTGTTATCTCTCTAAGCCCATAGATGACGGATCCATCAGGATGATTTGTCTACCATGGTTGTGGTGGATGGTTTTATGGTGAGCAAAGATTGTATATTCCTCCGGGCATAAAGAAATTGATTGTCACTAGATTGGTGAAATGCTCCCTAGTTGTGGCCTGCCTATGACTAAGGGCGTTGCAAGGGGGAATGGATCAACCACAGGTGCGATTTTGTGGACAAATCCTTGGGATCGCGATGCCAAGGTGGAGGCAGGACCATCCAGCTAGTTATTCTATGCAATCATTGGCTCCAAAGATTTCCCATCCTTTCTACAATTCAAGATCAAAGGAACTCCCGTGCCCTGGTCGGTTCTACTTCATGGACTATATGTGAGGGCACAAATAAGTCTCCCCACCAACACACACTCACCTTGGTCTTCAGCACAGTTTGGGTACCTATTTTTGGGTGGTCTACTAATCATACAAGGGAGACCGACCATCAGAAACTGGGAAACAAAACCCTGAAGGATATCACAGAGACCTCAATGTAGTGTGGCACATCTAATGCTTCTCAGCCTAGACACCTTCAGACAAAAATAGAACCTGGACCTCTGGTAAATTCTCTTTGATTTCAATTTTTTATTAAAACCCCTTCCTATATGTCATTTTTGGTTTGGGTACATGCAACAGACTGTGTGTTGCATTTGAAGAATCTCATCTCCCATCATGTTGAATATCCTTTCAGATTACAACATCTAATTTTTGGGGGCAAAGAACTCGAGGACCCCAGGCCCCTCATGGACTACAATATTTTACCTGTGTCTCCCATAATACTCAATCTAAGGCAGAGAGGTGACGTGACAGACTATAGTAAAACAAATTATATAGGAGGAGGCATTGGGAGCAGCTCAACAAAAAAATACAAAAACACATCAGAGGCACAAAAATGGAGGAATTTCTTTCAAGAACATCCTCCAAGGGAAAAATACACCTTCGGCGACACCAAAGCAAGCTAGAACTGAACTCAGTCCATATATTGTGGAGCAACTAAATTACACCCCATAATTAAACATAGATATATTAGAAACATATGAGCATTGTAATACATTTGAAAAACAAGCTATAATATGTCATTTCAACTATTTCTAGCCAAAACCTGTTGAGCTCTTTCATTGGATTTTCATAAACTAGACTATTCGTTGTGAAATTCACCTTTGTTCCAAGGATTTTTTCATTGTAAATTTCCTTCAACAAAGAATAAAGACATTATATTACAGGAAGTACCATGGTTCTAGGGATCTATGAGTCTCTTCATCACACCATGGTTTCCAAAATTTGATGTAAATACAATGGTTGTTTCTAGGATGCTAGTTTGGGTTTGTTTGCACAATATCCCATTACATATTTGGAACCAACAAGTCCTTGTAGGTATCAGTAACGCCATTCGGTGTTATATTGAAACAGACACACAAAGACTGAAGGAAAGAATTTTGACATTCGCACGAATTTGTGTGGAAGTAGATCTTAGAAAAGGCTTATGAGACCAAATACAACTGAAGCACACATATAGGTGATGAACACAGATACTAGATTATAAAAATACAACATTTAGATGCAGAATATTCCAACAAACAGGACATCTACGAAATACATGCCTTCAAGCAAAAAACATACCTGAAGAAAGAATAAAACAAGGAAATAATCCATGGGATGGAAATTTCCTCCACCAGTCTCTAATGAGGAGAAGGAAGCTAATGTGGACCATCCCATACCCAACGAGAATAATCAGATGAATAAAGAACCATAAGCACATGAATTAAATCCACAAGGTCTGATGGACTCTCAGCTGGCACATATATTAGAAACAATGGATATCGGTTGATCCAAACGATTACATACATTAGACAACTTTGATTCTAATAAAGACAACCCTCGACCTGAGGTTGACACTTTGCTTGCACTTGTATCTTCGATGCCAACTCAAGGGGAGTGCTGCAAAGTTGAGAAGAAAAAAGGGAGAAAAGCATGATTTTGCTCCCCATTTGTACATTATGTTTGCTTTCATTGAATTTATGATCAGGAGTCATTGACTTGCCAATGAAATGTGTCACAACATTTGCAACATGTAATTTTGTTTTCATTAATAAAATTACGATTTTTCTTTTGGGAAAAAACAATCATATAAATTTTAGTTCATTATGACCAATTATATATAACTAACTTTAATTAAGTTTTAATTTAAATAAATATTAATAATAAATTTAAATTCTTTTGTTATAATAGTTTTCAGTTTGAATATAATTTGTAATTGTCAAAAACTAGTTTTTAATCGTGCAATATAATTAATTTAGTTTTTTTTTTAATAAATTTTCACTTGACAATTGCAATCACAAGTTTATGAATAACAAATATAAACACATTACTTAAAATACATTTTAAAATAATAATTAAGAAAAAAAAAGTTCTACAGAAAAGTTATTCACTTTTATATTTAATATGCAAAAATAAATTTTGAGATTAATAGCAATACAGCATAATATTATTAATTGTGCTTGCTTTATTTAAACAAAAAGACACTAAAATGTATTTGAAGCTTATTTCATGTGCTATATTGTAGAGTGTGTCTACACAATCCAAAGATTATTTAATTTTTTTTTGTTTTTATCTTACTTTTCATAAAAGCAATGAATATCTTGTGTAGTTAATTTTCATAATAATTTTTTAAATAAGATATTTATTTAATAATTATTGTTGAAAAAGATGAAAATTGTATTTATTTCTCAAATTAATTTCATTAAATCTCTCCCCGTCATCACAACCAAAATTATAGATGAATTTAATTAAATATTTTTCTCAAACTTTTACCTAGAGGTCACATAGAGTTGAATCCGCTCTGATACCATATGATTAATAATCAAAACACAACTATTTTACTAATTAACATAGAATTTCCAAAAAACATGAGCAAAGACAAATTACTTGTGGCGATGATATTCCTTACTTATGATTTCTGAGTTGAATGCTATTGTAATCCCGCTAACCGCAACAAATTTTTAGGGAGAACTTTCCACCCAACCATTGGCTCAACTGCACATAATCTTTCTACAACTAGCCACCTCGAGCCCTCAATCAACATACTACTGCGACAGATTCCTTTGTCTCACAACACTTTTCTCCCAAGTTAATGGATGGATGAATGATGATTCTCATCTTCATCATCATCTATTAAATAGAGCAAACAATAGAAAGGGGTATGCATGCGCACATTCCATGTGTTACCATGCAACTTTGTTTTTTTTTTTAATTTAGTTTTACTTTAATTTAAATATTTCTTAATTTATTCGATGCTTATTTTATCCTTTTCACTTGTGATAAAATTACTTATTTTGTATAGGTTTACTTTTATTTATATATTTATTTTAGAACTCTTAATGATTTGTTATTTACTATTTTATTTATTTATTATTATTATATTATATTCATTTATATTATTTATTTACTATTATTATATTTTCTTTATAGTTTATCATCTATTTGCTTATATTTTAATATTATATTATATTATTTTTATTATTATTAGGGGACATTAAAAAAGGACGTTAATTAACAAATGATCTTTGTGTGAAGGAATGTCATTGATCTACTTTAAGAGAGAGAATTGATTAGTCAAGAACCAATTTATTTATCTAATTGATTAGTCTCTAACCAATTTATTTGTCAATGTAATTGAAGTATTTTCCTTCATCAGATACGATCCTATGGTCATATTTTCAAACTAATGAAAATAATTCTCAAATATTCTTAGACTAATGAATTGAAGTCTCATTGATTCGATCATAAACGTTGAGGACATGTAACCGGTTAATTAATTGCAGTCTCATCCACTTTATTAAAGATTTTTATGAAGTTGTTTGATTTTGTTTATTTTGAACAAAATTTTAGTAGAGATTTTCACAAAAATCTAAGTGCTTGAAATTTTAACAAAGATCCAAGTGTTCTCAGAGTGGAAGTTTCAATGGGATAGTTTTTTTGGAGTTTCAAAGTCTCAAATATTCTCAAACTAATGAATTGAAGTTTCACTGACTTGATCATAAACGTTGAGGACATGTAAGAGATTAATTAAATGCAGTTTCATCCACTTCATTAGATATTTTTATGAAGTTGTCTGATTTTGTTTATTTTGAGCACAATTTTAGTAGACAATTTCACAAAAATATAAGTGCTCGAAAATTTAAAAAAGACCTAAGTGTTCTTTGAGTGGAAGTTTCAATAGTATAGTTTTTGTGGAGTTTCAATGGTATAGTTTCTTACCTTTTTAAATATTTTTGAAAGATTTTTAAACTGAAAGTGTTCATTAAGGGATTTTTGCGGCCTAAAATGGGCCTCCTAAGGAAATTATAAAATAATGGTGGCAATAATAAAATAAGACTAGATGACATCATCAAATTTTAGAAAAAAAAAAAAAAACCAACTATTTTTTCAACTCGTATTTT
>APFE031666410.1:6081-39685 GCA_000404065.3 Pinus taeda
AATTCACATTAACTAATGAAAAGCAAAAGAGATTTTTTTTTTTTTTTTAATGTTAAGGGTAACATGCACTAAATAAACTTTGAGAAATGATAGTAAGAGAGCAAAAACAAGCAAATTTCACTCAATGCAAGCACAATCAAATCCCTAAATTGACAAAGCAGTCCTTCAAAACTGAGAAAAATCTCAAAGACACAAATGAGCCGTGTAATCTAGGCCCAAAGCAAAACAAGACAGAATTCAAGTGAAAAAGAGGTAGGTCACTCAAACAATGCAATGAAATGATTAACAACCACTAAAGGAGTGCAAGGAAGCAATCAGAAAGTCGACTGGACCAATAAAAGACCAAAGACTCCTAAGGAAGGCTCGACACACAAAGCCACTGGATACCCTAGGGCTAAAAATGTGGAATAGATAGAACATGGCAAACAACCAAAGGATGAAGGTTAAAACTAGTTGAACATGACTCCAACACACTCAAGAAGTCAATAAAATGTATCCAAAAATAAAGACCAAGCTCAGAATGCTTAAAATCAAGAAAACTTTAGCAGTTCCCAGGCCTGGCGTGACTGTCACGCTAAAAATAGCGCCTTTTAAGGATTGGCGCGAGTGATATATTGACAACTAGCGCCAATTAGCGTGACTGTTATGCAAAAAAGCATGCCAGTGAAGTTTGTTGTGCCAAAATGAAAAATAAGCAATCCAAAACCAGGCCAATGATAACCAGGTAAACCAAGAAGCAAAAACAACAAAAGAACCTAGCCCAAAAGGCTAACCAAGCAAGAAAAAAATCAAGAAACAACCAAAAAGGAAAGACAAGCTCCCTAGTGGAGTTGCCAAATTGTTGAAGAGGTAAATCCCCTTTGCGGATAGAGGTGATCCCTACTAGCCTAGACCTGGTCTAGCAACAATCATCAAACTCTATAGCACAAATTCCTAATTGCAAATAACAGACCAGCGATGAAGGCCTACCTGGATTCCAACGCTATTGTTTGTAGGAGAGGTGGTGCTCTCGTTCCTCTGCTCCGGCAGATCACAATCCTCACGATCTCCATGAATGGACACCTGCACATACAAGAAACAATACAAACACAAGCATAAAATCCAGTATACGCAACTATATGTCAGTCAAAAAAGACATAACTCGTCATCATCACAAATAATAACAAGAGTGGAACCATAACCAATAGTCGTTCATTAATAATCAATCAAAGGGGAGTACAACCAATGTTCTGACGCTGGATTCTCCTTTGGCGGGTAGTCAGCAGCACATGTCTCACAAAGCCTGTCGGGAATAAGGACAAGCCTCTCTCTTTGGATCTTGGACAATAATCTCCTTGCTTGGATTTGGCCTTAAGGGAATCAAGAAGGCTCTTGCAGCATGAAGCTTTTGGGAATTTTAGAATTCTGAATCTCTAGAACTCAAAAACTAGCTTGCAAAGGAAATGGGCAAGCTTTTATAGATGGAGGAAGGGGAGTTGGGATCATAACCAATAATCATGGGATTGGCCATATCATCAAGGAAGCTTCCATGAGAGGTGGCGAACCACTTCCTCTCTATGGAAATTCGTAGCCGAACCACCCGACTCAAGATAGATAGCAGTCTAGGAATTTGTTAGGACGAAACTTCCGCCATTTATTTGTTAAAAAACACCTCTGATTATGGTTGGCGTGGGTGCGACTCTATGACAGAGCGCCAATTGGCACACCCTCTTTGGAGGATTTCCCCCCTTGGTGCGAGGGCTGAACTATGGGACCGTGCCAATGGAAAAAGAGCTATTTTTAGGGTTTTTTAGTAGGAGATGTCTTCAGGGCAAACAAAGCTCATGTTCAGGGGAATGCAATGCAAGTGTTTGTAGGCCATGTCATTTCTCATAGGTCCCGGAATGAGTCCTCCAAGATGCGGGAGAGGGGTAGCAGGGACGATGACAAATTGCTGTGTAACAGATGCCCCCTAAAGCATGAGGCCCGAGAGAGAGAGGGGTGAAATGATTTACGAGAACATGTCCAACCGAAAACACTGCCACCGGAAAACCTGCGTGGAGAAGTACAACTGATATCTCAAATACATGATATAGGTGGTATGGGCACAACCATCCATAGCAGAGTACATAATAATCCAGATCCAAGGTATGGGCGCAGCCATCCAGTGAGGATCGATAAATAGACTCAGGCATGGTCACAACCATCCAGTGAATGAGTCATGTAACAATCATAATAATCCACAAAATCGCAACTTGGATTCCAATAGACAAAATCCAGGGTCTTTCGCTCCATCTCGACCCGAACAAAGTACAAGTTCAAGCATGCGAATATAGGAGTCGAAGTCGAACATGCAGGAGCATCATCTGATTACCAGCCAATGGTAAAAGTTGTTAACAGACGCGAGAGGTACCACCAATAATGACAATGGCCCTCAAGGTACTACAGGGACAATCTACGGCGTGTAAATCAGTGAGTCGACGTCGAACACCCGTAGAATCATTCGATCGTAGGCCAATGATGAAAACCTCGCGTCGAATGCGAAGAACCTGCCATTGAGGCATGCAGGCTCCAAGGCACCAGAAGGGAGTCTCTAGATCAGCTTCCTGGATAATGAGCTGAAGTCGACAGGAAGTGACCTTGACCAAAGGTGGGCCATAGTGTTTCCCACATCATCGACGCGAGATAGAGGAAGATAATGTTTTTGTGAATTAGGATTATATGAGTTATTAGAGGGAGGCTGATATTTCGCAGAGGTCAACTTCTATTGAACATATCGGTGGCACGACAGTGGACTTGGCAGTATTTGACATCAATCGATCAGAGGTCATGGTGACGAGGCAAAGAGCAGATGAGAGGTCAAACAGGATCACCCAAACCCACGGAGGCAAGTGAAAAACGAGATGAGATGTCCCCACCCAGACATGAATGCAGACAAGTGTCATGTTCAAGAGCGACATACTGCTGACACGACAATGATTTTGGTTCCATTTTCCCCACCATTTATGGCGAGTACCCCAATTATTTTTATTAACAAGCTTGAAGGGGATAGCATATGCTTGTAACATAAGTTCGCCCTTCGGGCGAATCCATCCTAGTACATTTAACGAGCCCTAGGAAGGAGAAACTCAAGTAACGTCATTTCGACTGAATCCAATGTCATCTGGTTTTAACGAGTTTGACAAAGGGAGAACTCAGCGTCTTTTCATGTTTAGAGAGTTTGAAAAGACAGCAGAAAAGAAAACTCCAAAGGTGTCCTTTTTCGTAAAGTTGTGTCTCTCGAGCCCGAAAAAGTATAAAACAATACTTGAAATAACCGCCCGACCATTACGATTGAGGAGTACTTTTCATGATTAGTGACTTCGACCTGAAAAAGTAAAAAAGCGACCGAAATCACGTCGTTTCTTTACCGTTAACGAGCCTGAAACGACAAGGGCTTGACGATCTTTTCGTCTTTACATGGTCAAAAAAGAGCTTAAAGGTGACCGCTTCTTATTTACGTTTAACGAGTCAAGAGGAATAACTCGACAATCTTTTCATCTTTAAACAGTCAGAAAAGAGCTGAAAGCAGACCTCCATTTTTATTCTCTTTAACGAGTCAAAAAGGAAAAAATACTCGACAATCTTTTCATATTTTACGAGTAAAAAAAGAGCTTAAAGGTGACTCGTCCTATAGGAACGAGTGGTATAAAGGGTAGCAACTAGTTCCGACAATGGTGGAACTTGCTCAAAACATGTAATGGTCAAGAGGTTGGCTAAAAAAACCACTCATTGCTGCGGTTCCTCAGGAAAGGAAAAACAACCGAGTGAAAGCATATGATCGGCCAAAGAAATGGTGGCAATGGAATGAAACAACTAAGGCTCATCTAGCATAATTGAGCGGATAAAAATGGCAATCACGAGATGTACATCGGGTATGGGTTCATTTTTACACAAGCTTGAACCATGGAGAACTCTACTTGGATTCGGTTTCATGTTTACACAAGCTTGAAACGAAAAACTATGCTTGTTATAAGTTCGCATGCCCCTGGCATAATGACACAAAATGAGGTACATGCCCCCCAAGCTTCATTGCATTCAACAAAGTGGATTGGAATGAAGGTTCACTTTCGAGATCTTGGAAAGACTCGACTTGTATTTTACGAGATCTTTTAATCAAAAGACTCGATTTGGAAAGGAGTTGTTTCATTTTTTAATGAGGTTGACACAGTAAAAGAACTATCCTCATAACCCTTGTTTCATTTGTTAACGAGCTTGACACAAGATCAGGAACTATGCTCGACCAGACCCAGTTTCATTTTTTAGGGTTTTTTAGGAGGAGATGTCTTCAGGGCAAACAAAGCTCATGTTCAGGGGAATGTAATGCAAGTGTTTGTAGGCCATTTCAGTTCTCATAGGTCCCAGAATGAGTCCTCCAAGATGCGGGAGAGGGGTAGCAGGGACGGTGACAAATTCCTGTGTAACACCTATGCTTAGATCTATTGTTATGACTTGTAGAATGAATATTTGTGACATGTTTGATTGAATGTCGGCCATGGATAGTAGGGGTCCATTCAAGTCATTGATCAAGTGTTTGCATTATTACCTTTGTTTCAATGTTATTTATCATTTTTAAAAGTTTCATGAAGTTCTAGGAAGTGGCCCGAGTCCTATCCCTCAAAAAGTGGCATAGAATTCGGGGTTGCTGGCTCAGAACTAGCTGAAAAAGTCCATAGTCATTGGCATGCCCTTCCCATGGGAGAAACTAGAAGGCCTCAGTCGCATGCATTGCTTGTCATGGGAGTGGTTGGGGGCCCAGGTTAGTGAAATTTCAAGTTGTCTCAGGGGTTGATCACCTAGAAAGGTTGGTTGGCTCCTAGAGGTCTTGTAGGATGTGTGGAAGGTTAGAGTGGTTTTGTTTGGTTGGTTCCACTTCCTTAACTGTACATGGGGAGTTGAATCACATCATAGTAGCCTCTCATCACATGTTTACCCCAGCGGACCGGTTAACTTGGGTAAATGTGGGAGGAGGGTGCTTACATTATTTATAAAACTTTCGTGTTGCTTTTCATTTTATAATCTAAGCATGCCTCAAATGTAACATTTTCACATATGTTGCTGTAATATTATCTCCTTTCAAAAGTGATAATATGGTTTTATCGAAGCTTTTGGTGTAGTACCCTCGTTGGATGTATTGATCAAGATATGACGACATGCCTTTAAAACCATAATCTATAGTGCACTCTCTTCGTTGAACAAGATATTTAATATATCATTTTACCATTTACTCATTGTGGCGTCCAATTATCTTCTTATAATTTCCCTCTCAATAGTTATTCAAGCTTCTAAATGTACCATGGTCAATATCTTTTCAACGCACTACTTATATGTATATCCTTTGCATTGCTGGAGTATAAGCGTGCACAAGTTGTGTGTGGTATGGATGTGTATTCCATCTTACCGTTGTCATAAAATTGGTTGCAATATTTATATATACATATACTCCAACGCATTAAATGCGTACTCACAATCTTTCTCAATGCATGTGTTTGTCAACGGTGCAATAATAATAATTAGGGTTTTGGCTGCCTTGATATGTGACTTTGGTATGGTTAACATGAAACCTTTTCTAGCATATTGTATTGCAAACATGATGTGTATGTGCTATCCTTTCTTTACCATAACCTTATTCTATTTCATTGTTGGATATACCCTTTAAAAATGCATTGATATGTGACCTTGCAAAAAACTTTGATTGATATCGTAGAGCATTTCGATCATCCAATTCAATATGGTTTTCATAACTTGTAACATAGTGAAAATATCAAAGTGTTGAGATTGTGGTCTTCAATTATGATGTTCACATGAAGGTCGTAACATATTGTATTAATGTACTACTATTTGTTGCAAACACTTTATAATTCCTAACATGGCCTTTCACAGTTTTAATGCTGATTATTTGCATACATTGTGACTATATATAATGATTCCCTTGTAGCATTGAATTCTCAGTCCTTGTATGCGTTCTAGTGGAATTGACCAATTGTGATTAGACTAAGAGGAGTAGTGCATGTCACAAATCCATAGGAGAGGGAATGAATCAATAGAAACTAGACCTTCTCTTGGCGACAATACCAGGATCATCAATATGATTTCATTCACATGTCTAAACGATAGTGAATAGGTGATTGTGCACTGTAATTTTGACTTGTGAATAATTATCAGTAACATATAATATTTCTCTATCATAACTTTGTTGGCGCATCATGAATTCACAGTGTGCAACATCCATCATAACTCCCACATCCTCCTACAATCACACTTATTTTATGTTGATAGGAATTGCCCATACATATTTTCCCATAAGTAAATAACACACTTTTCTATGGTATGTGATAATTGTTTAACTTGATACCTAGTGTTGACATATATATTAAAAGTAGTGAGCTCGACCATGAAAGATTTTCACTCTTAGAGTTGGCTTGGAAGTAAGAACAATAATTCACTACCTTCTTACCACATGGTTGTTGAAAAAGTTAACTAGGTTTGGTCTTCATAATGACATGTGTAATTATGTTTTTATGTAATTAATGTAAAGAAGAAAAATAAAATATTTTTTGTAACGCTTGTCTCATGGGTTTCATGAGCAAGGAATTTTATTTTTAGTTAAGGCTCCCATTGTGAGTCTTTAGGATTAGTCATCATGTCATAAAAGTCTATAGAGTCAATGTCAAAGATGTAAGACCCATTTGGGTATGTTACACATTGTAAAATATTATGTTCTAAAACCTCCAAGAACTTTTCAAGCTCCTCCTCATGTCAGCCTTCAAAATAAGAAAATGATGCTCCTTGGAAGACAAGTTGGCTTACAAGTGGCACAAGTCGACTTTTTGATGGACGAAACCCTATATATAGACAACTTGACTTTCATTTGGAGAACACAATTTTGGTCAAGGCAATCTGAGTAAGAAAATGTGTGAAGATCACAAAAGGAGAAGTCTTACCATCAAGCGAAGAAGGAGGAAGATAAATGAGTTCATTTGGATCTGTTTTAGGGCTAAACTCTTCCACAAGTGCGAGATTACAATACTTTATATTGCAGAAAGGGCTGAAGTACTATAATCATCTTAAGAAGGTAGAATTGGGAAGGAATCAAGTCAATCCTCAAGCCGAATTAAGGAAGGATAGTCTCCATCTCTGGTGAAGAAGGTTAAAGGTCAAAGTTTCTCAAGGACTAAATCTAGGGCTTCTAAAGAGGGGCTGAAAAGTTCAGATCTGAGTCAAGTAGCGAAATCTGAAGTCTAGGTGAGGGAAGTGGGAGGAGGAAGAAGTTTGACTATCATTATCTGAAGGAAGAAGAAATTAAACAAGGGAGTCTTTTGACTTAGCCTTAGAGAGGTAAATAGGTAAATGGTTCTGGTCTTGGTGTTTGTCAATTAGAATCTTTATAAGAAAAAGAATTCATTTGGGTTTTCCTTTCTAGTTTGGAGATGTTTTGGCCTTGGTTGATCGCCTATATTCCGTGTCTCTTATCTCTTTATTGTTTATGCATTGGTAGCTGTTTAATGAAAAAGAACACTATAATAATCTAAGTAAAGAGAAATCCAAACTTAAAGAAGTAAAAAGTATTCACAAGTAGTTATCATTAGAAGAGAAATCTCCTAATACCATTGCCCTAGATTTATCAACATGGTATAAGAGCTAAGGTGACTAAGTCAAGGAAGGGCATCTTATCAAGGGACACTCAAGGATCAAAACTTGAGAAAGACATCTAAGAAAATCTAAGAATATCATATTGGAGTCAAATAAGTATCAAAACCCTAGATTTAAGAAAAATCTACCCCAATAGAAGTCTTGGGATCCTCAAGTCATCATCAAAATACCTCAAAGACCCTACTCAAGATGAAGGGACTTATAAATCAAGTTTCTTACTAGAGAAGCAAGATCAAGGACATTGTCACCATCTTCAAAAGTTTTAATGAAATTTCCTCTCGTTGAAGCAAGGACCTTACCAATGTAGAATATCATCCAAGAAGAATCAAGAAGTCATCATTGATCATCATCAACAAGGACATCACCATCAAAGGATCTAAAGTGATCTCCCTCTTTGTAGTGTCAAGGATCATTCTTGAAGAGAACTATCTTCATCAAGGATAAACTCTCTATTAACTATATCATCATCAAAATTCAAGGAAGAAACAAGTGGAAGAAGCATAATCACAAGTAAGTATATTTATGTCTGAATCTATCAAAATGTATTTTTACAAGAAAATCAACAAATTGGTTGGGGCTTCAAACTATCTTGCATGTAAGAAGATGACAGCTCTGAATCTCATTGAAAATGAAGTGATGTATCGTGTCAAAGGCTCCATCACGAAATCATCAAAGGAAGATGATCAAGCACTTGCAATATTTATGAAAGGGGAAGTTTGGGCTCAAATGATTCTCATAAAATCCATCAAGGATCCCCTCATTCCATATGTATCTAAACTTGACACCTCAAAAGAAATATATGACAAATTGGTAGAGTTGTTTTTTGTAAGCATTGCAGAAGAAGTTATCTCTCTAAGGCAAGAACTCTACAAGCTAAGAATTTCAAAATAAGAAGGAATAGCCTCATACTTTATGAGGGTATGTGAAATAAGGGATCAACTTCAAGATATGGGAGAATAATGTCTGACAAGGAGATGACCACTGTAGTACTGAATGCACTACCAGAGGAGTAAGGTAAGTTTACTTCAAGTATTTATGGGAAGAAATAAGCTACTCCATTTCACGATCTATGGTCGCTATGCAAGACTCAAGAAACCAGGCTGAAGGATAAAACTAGTGTGGGATCAAGTGAGAAAAATCAACCATATGCTGCTATGGTAAAGAGAAGAGGAAAGTCTGGGAAATTTGGTCCTCAGAAAAAATAAGAAGAACCTGGCTAAGGTTCAATGCTATGGATGTCAAGAATATGGGAATTACAAAAGAGATTGTGCTAAGCTCAAGAAGGACAATAACAAAAGAGGAAGATAAGAAGCTCATATCACCGAAGAAGTGAAGGAAGCTAAAAAGAAGAAGTCGAAGAAAGAGCAAGTAAGAGATATCTACTATGATTGAGATAGTCTACCTCACCTAGTTCTTTTCAAGTTCTTGTTTTCAAGATTTCTATTGTAAGATATGGATATCATGAATCACTAAGGAAAATGATAGGATACATCATGGAATCATAGAAGAATTAAAAGTAAGAACTCGTGACATCATCATAGAGAAGCATGAAAGATAGCTGAAGTCTATGGCTGTCACCCAAGGAAGGATATAACTCTTGGTAACCTCATTAGAAACATAAGTGGTACTTATGGGAAAAATAAGAAAAAATCATCTAGTACAAAGCTCATCATACATCATTCAAAAGGAAACATCTGCTGGATGAGGATACTTAAGATCCTCTATTGCAATCTTCATCGGAAGGTTCACCAATAAAACAGAAGTAAGTGTTTGATAAAAAATTCCAACTTGTGGGAATTCATGGGATGATGGTATGATGAAAAAAGAGGTGAAGTAGATAAATGGATTGAAGTTATTTCAATCAAGGAAGCCGCTGAGAGAAGTATAGATGACCTAAAGAAAAATGAGGTATGTATGCTTGTATTCAATATTGTAGAGGCATGTCATATGGTTGTAGGTAACATGGATAAATGATCTATCTCGAGAGCATGATCAAAAGAAAGGATATCCTCCTTTGAAATGATGCAAGAAGGCATGGGTCACACATTGTATAAATGAAATCAACATAATATGTCCTGATATGGTATATGAGGTGGTTGAAAAAATTGAAGAAACTATGACTGGAAGTTCCTAGAAGGAAATGTGTGAAGAAAGAAAGGAAGATATCATGAAATATGCAACTATGTAAAGGGAAATCAACATCCGATGGATGAGATATTTGACTAGGATATCTTCATGAAAGATATCAAGACTTTGATGAATTCTGAAAAAGAAAGAGACCCTTGACAATATATATCTTTTGAAGATGTGTCAATGTGTATGCAAGATGTTGATGCGAACTAGAAAATGTAATGATGAAAGACCATCACGAATGTAGCTTTGATTTAATGTTCATTCCTTATTTTTGAATGATATCTAGATGGGCTTATGCAGGGTTGCTAAGGGAAGATCTATAGATACCTTCAACCACTGATGTCCATGTATTAGGATGAAAGATCCTTAAGGAAACATGGCATGAAGGAAGGCCAAATATGAACTAATGGATCACTTTCTGATGAAAGGAATAATGACATGACTGGCTCATGGATAAAAGTGATGGATGGTCTATGCCCTACGAAGAAGTCCCAAAACATGAAGACTCATGAATAAAAAATATAAGTTCATGACATTGTGAGGAGTTATTCAAGCAATTAGTTGTCCCATCATATTCACCTAAAGAGCTGTTGCAGGTCCCTAATTAAAAGGGAGCCTGGAAACAAATTTCTAACTTGGTAAAAACTTAGAAGAAAATTCCTAAGAAAAGAGGGAGCTTAGGTTCATTCCTTCCATATGAATGAGTACATTCCTTCATTGGAATAGGTATACCCTGCCTAGTTAAGAGGGAGAGATAGACACATCATTCTTGTCTTCACTTGGGAAGACATAATGGAGGATTGGGTAAACATTTGGCATCTGATGCTCTTTGAGGATGAGGAATCCAAGATAAGAGTAGTCATAGAGAACTGATATTCTTTAAGGACTGGGAATCCAAGATAAGAGCAGTCCTGGTGGAACATACTCTAAGAGAACCTGGGTGGGGTATGTTCCGAGAGAGACAATGATGAATGATGCCTATGCATCATTGGTCTCGCTAGTATTGAGCTTTGATATTGTGGAGAGATAGAGATGTTAGTCAAGGCCTTGCTATGTGACAATGCTAGTTGATATGATGTTATATAGATGGGTTACCAATCTGACTCTCCTTATGAGAATTCTTCAGATTGATAATGTTAAAGTACCTTGTATGGATTATGAATACCTCCCTAGTTAAGAGGGAGTGTTGAAAATTGTAACTAGGTTCGATCTTCATAATGAAATGTGTAATCATAATTTTATGTAATTGATGTAAAGAAGAAAAATAAAATTATTTTTGTAATGCTTGTCTCATGGGTTTCATGAGCAAGGGATTTTATTTTTAGTTAAGGCTCCCATTGTGAGCCTTTAGGATTAGTCATCATGTCATAAAAGTATATAGAGTCAATTTTAAAGATGTAAGACCCATTTGGGTATGTTACAAATTGTAAAATATTATGTTATAAAACCTGGAAATAATGCTTACATTAGTAAATTGATAGATTAGGTTGGTTGGTTGTTTGAGTTTTGTTGAGAGTTTTTCTCAAAAATATTCTCCTTGTTTGGAATTCGTTAGATCTCATGAGCACTATTTATGTGGATTGTAATTTAGCTTTGTAATCAATATACAAATTATGATTGTGTATGATCTGTGTACCATGAATGCTCTTCCAAATTATTTGTTGGTATCAGGCCCATAGGGGCATGAATCCCCTTGAGAGCCCAAGAAGATGAAAGAGATTTGAAGTTTTATTATGTATACATAAAATAAATATGACAACGTGTGAGAGTGTTTTTTGTGAGCTTTATTTCTCATGTGATTGTTTATTAAGTTTGTTGTGTGAGATTTGTGCTGCCAATGCATATACGTGTGTAGTGATGAGGAGATTCATAAAGAAAAACTCATTGGTTTTCAAAGCCGGTTTGCTTCTTACAACCTCACAGTGACACTGACACGCTAGTCAACATTCAACACCATCACTAAATGATGGATGTAGGAGTCTGTATCATTGTTTGAAGGACGTTGGGAGAAGCACACCTGTATCACCGCTTGTGGAGAAGTTATCGTGCGCTAGATCTTGGTCCTGTGCATTTGCCACTGTTTGAAAGAAACCATGTAATGTTGTTGTTGCACCCACATGTATATATTTTTATATGAGCTATTGATTGATGGGCATTTGGGATATTTTTATACGAGTTCCAAATGATTTCTCTATCAATATATAAATTGAGTGTACAACCTTATGTTTCATCTTTAATTGACTTTAACTCTCAATGAATACAACATACACCTTCCTACAAGAGTAGCAATTGAACAATGACAACAACAACATTGTTTCTCTCAGGATAATGCTAAGAGTTTTTGATTGGGCCAATGGGTTGTTGTGTTAATTCTGTGGATGTTTTGCCAGAATTCCTTTGACTGCTTATTCATGGTGGAGGCTCTCTAGGCTTACACCTTACATAAGCTAATGGTGTTAACTATTGTTGATCAGAATTGGATAAACGAGGGCATGTGATATCTTATGCACCCAATGGAACACGTTGAAAGAGGACGCTTGTAACTGTGGAATTATGAGGGTGAATGTCGACTCTATCCATATGTGCTGCAAGATTCAAACAATTAATTGGTTGCACTGTGCTACCTTGGCAAGATGTAGCAGCAAGAGGTCATTTGAAACAACTAAATCTACTATGTGTGCTTTTCTCTCTTATCCTCCAAAAAAAAAAATATCGTTGTTGTGAAAGTAAAGCTACTAATTTGAAGTTGTAACTAGGATGTCTTGGGGTGTGATGCATAGGTGAAAGGAATGTAGTTGTGTCTAGAATTTACTATTTTCTATTTGTAAAACTTATATGACAAAGAACCAATTAATGAGCAATGAAATATAATTAAATTAGTGATTCTTGGCGCTCTTCAATGTTGAAAGAACATATTGCTAATTTAATTTTCTTAGTTTGTTATACACTGATGGGTCTTGTTGTGATTTGGGCTTCAAGAGAATCAATTATAAGTTATGATATGAGATCCATGTGTGTAGAAAGGTCAGTTGCATAATTGACTATTGGATACAGTTCATTATCGAGATTATCCTTCGGGAGATCGAGAAGCGTTAATTATACAAAGCTTGTCAAAGATGGTTAGAGGTGATTATGTCTTAAATGAGTTGAATGGGAGACTCGAAGATTGTGGTGGTGAAAAGAGAATTGTCCATGAGACTTCAGAGTGGGGATAAGTGCCAAGAAAGACCAGTCAGACATATGTGACATGTGAATTGTAACTTGTCATTTTTGTATTAATCTTTGTAATGATGTAATGTAAGCATTCAAGGGGGGACATGGAGTTTTGTTGAGATATTTTCTCAACAATATTCTCCTTGTTTGGAATCTGTCGGATCTCATGAGCACTATTTATGTGGCTTGTAATTTGGCTTTGTAAGAAATATACAAATTATTCTTGTGTGTGATCTGTGTACCATGATCACTCTTCCAATTTCTTTGTATAAACCCCCCAAGACCTTGTCACAAGCTCCTCCCCATGTCAGCCTTCAAAAGAAGAAAAATATGCTCCTTGGAAGACAACTTGGCTTACCAGTGGCATAAGGCGACTTATTTGATGGACGAAACAATATGTATAGGCAACTCAACTTTCATTTGGAGAACACAATTTCAGTCAAGGCAATATGAGTAAGAAAAGGTGCGAGGATCACAAAAGGAGAAGTCTTACCATCAAGAGAATAAGGAGGAAGATAACCGAGTTAATTTGGATATGTTTTAGGGCTAAAATCTTCCGCATGTGTGAGTTTACAATACTGTCTATTGTAGAAAGGGTCGAAGTACTACAATCATCTTAAGAAGGTAAAATTGGGAAGGAATCAAGTGAATCTTCAAGCTGAATAGAGGAAGGATAGTCTCCATCTCAAGTGAAGAAGGTTAACGGTCAAAGTTTCTCAAGGATTGAATCCAGGGCTTTTAAAGAGTGGTTGAAAAGTGCAGATCTGAGTCAAGGAGCGAAATCTGAAGTCTAGGTGAGGGAAGTGGGAGGAGGAAGAAGTTTGACTATCATTATCTCAAGGAAGAAGAAGTTAAACAAGGAAGTCTTTTGACTTGGCCTTTGAGAGGTAAATAGGTCAAGTGTTCTGGTCTTCAATTAGACTCTCTATAAGAAGAATAATTCGTTTGGGTTTTCCTCTCTAGTTTGGAGAGGTTTTGGCCCTGGCTGATCAACTATATTCTGTGTCTCTTGTCTCTTTATTGTTTATGCATTGGTAGCTGTTTGATGAAGAATAACACTATAATAATCTAAGTAAAGAGAATATATAAACTTAAAGAAGTAAAAAAAATTCACAAGAAGTTATCATTAGAAGAGAAATCTCCTAATACTTGTAGAATTTCCCACTATAGATCAACAGATTATGCAATATACTAAAGCAAAATACAAGATCTACTTCTACAAAAAACTTGCGGAAGCTTAATCAAATTTGAGCAAGATCAAATAGAACACATATAACTGATAATGAGAAATCAATCACACATGAAAACAGAAGAATAATTTGGGGAAAGCCTCAGCTAAAAACCCCAATCTCTGTATTATCATACAAGTGGAAATATGTTTAGATTACACAAAGCATTAGCTCACAAGCTATCCCACTCTCAGTACAATCCAACAATACAACTGAGAGGCTGAATAGACACAAGATATTCCTTCCCTTAGCCCTCCAAGCCTCCTATTTCCTTGCGCAGTTTTCCTTGGGGTCCAATGCTGCCACTTGTGTGAATTGGCCTCATCACACACTCATCAAACCCAAAAGGAATTGCGCAATCTCCAAGGAATGAATTCCTTCTGCATGCAAGAGATATCTTCCATGGAATATTCCTGCAACTGATAGTACACTGTCCCATCATTTGATCTCAACTAGGTCTCTATCTAAATTGACATGCATGAGTTATTTATGAGAGAATATTCAGTTATCTAAAGTGCAGTGCATGCATGCATTAACTAACTGAACTCACAATTAGTTCAACAAACTATTTGAACTAATCTAATTGGACTTGACTCAGTTAATGGAGCCAACTAATTACAACTCAATATTACAACTCATCCTTATCTCTTTAACTGATGGATAAATTCCTCAATCAATGGAGACACTATTGCATGTCTTCACATAGACTTCATGTTTTATTTTTCATAACTAATTAACTCAAGATGAATTAATTAATTATTTTACAAACAGTTTCTAAGATAGAATTCTAATTTTAATTCACAATTTTAGTTTAGGGACTAATTAAAATTGGAATGTATCCCGAAATTCTATTTATAGCAATGCTAATTTTAGCACTTTTTAGCATTTCTTGTTGCTATTTTCAACACTCCCTCTCAACAAGAAAGGGATTATTAGTAACCCCAATCCTGTCTTTGTGGAACTCGAACTTGCTTTTTGATAATGCCTTAGTCAAAATATTTGCATCCTGTTCCTCAGTCGAAACATACAGCCACAACATGATACTCTTGACCACATAGTCTTGAAGATGGTGATACTGAATATCAATGTGTTTGGACCTATCATGAAAAACTGGATTCTCAGAGAGTTTGATACAACTCTGATTATCGCAGTAGATCACAGTTGGATCCATCCTCTAAGCAAACAATCCCACTAGAATCTTCCACATCCAAATGGCCTCACATGCTTCCTGACTGGCAGCCATGTATTCAGCCTCCGCTGAGCTAAGTGCAACTGACCTCTGTTTCCTGCTGTACCAGGAAACTGCAGTTGAACCAAGGTTGAAGATTCCTCCAGAAATGCTCTTCCAGCCTGATGGACTCCCTGCCCAATCCGCATTTGTGAAGCCCTGAAGCTTCACTCCCTCTGTCCATTTGTACCATAATCCATACTGAGATGTGCCTCTGAGGTATCTCAGCACATGCTTCGTTGCCTTCCAAAATAGCTTGGTAGGCTGAACCATAGCTTGATTCAACTGGTTCACCACAAACTGTAAGTCTGGTCGTGTGTTCACTGGACACATAAGTGAACCCACAAGCTGCCGATAAACAGTAGCAACTACTACCTCGCCTGAAGTAGCATCCTCCTTCCTCCAGTTCCTAGCTAGAGGAGTCTACATGGGCTTGCACTTCTCCATGTGAAAGCGCCTGAGTATCTCATTGGCATACTTGCCTTGAGACACAAATACTTCCCCATCTTTCTGCCACACTTCCATGCCTAGAAAGTAGTGCATAAGACCCATGTCTTTCATCTCGAACTCTCTTGCAAGGTCCTCCTTGCAAGACTTGATTAACTAATCATCACCTGTAAAAAATCAGATCATCCACATAAAGAAGAATGATCAATGGCTTACCTTATACCATGATGTGGTAAAGGTTCGCATCTACTTCACTCTTGGTGAAGCCCAACCTGGTGAAATAGCTGTCGATCCTGGTGTATCAAGCACGAGGTACTTACTTCAGCCCATACAAAACCCTCTTGAGTCGGCACACATGCGACTCACAATCAAAGGTCTTGAAACCTTCTGGATACTCATTGTACACTTCTTCCTCAATCTTCCCATTGAGGAACGCGGTCTTCACATCCATTTGATGGATCTTCTAACCCATCTGATCTGATAGTACCAACATCGATATGATAGATGAGTACCTTGCTACAGGAGCAAAGGTCTCATCGTAGTCGATCCCCTCGACCTGTGAGAAACCACGAGCCACAAACCTTGCCTTATGTTTCTCAACACTACCATCAAATGCCTCCTTTACCTTGTAAAGCCATCTGGAACTCACCATTGACTTGTCGTGAGGTCTTGGGACAACATCCCAAACACTGTTCTGAATGATAGAGTCGTACTCCTCTGTCATTACATCAACCTAGACTGGTTGTTGCACTGCCTCCTCGAATGAAGAAGGTTTAGTCTCTACACACTCCCTAACTAGGGCCATGTAACCAATGTACTGCTTGGGTGACCTCCTCTGTCTGCGCTGAGAAGATGGCTGTCCCACATTCTCTCACACATCAATCATCAACCTGTCAGCTTCCCTTGAGCGTTTCCGCCCATCTCTGTAACACTCAGTATGAGTGGATGTCTCCACTCCCGGATCCTCTGCATGCGTCTGCTCCACATCAACCTGAGGCTCCTCCTCCTTGGGAACTGAAAGTTCCTCCTCTACATGCAACTTGAGCTCCCTCTCAAGTGATACTCGCATGGCTTTCTGCTTGTTGAACTTCAGATCTCTGCATACCACTGTCCTCTGACTGGTAGGTAGGTACACTCGATAGTTGTGGGGTGTATCAGTGTACCCCATAAGTATCCCCAACTTAGCTATTGGATCTAGCTTCCTCTGAGCATCTTTGGTCACATGGAAATAAACCGATGATCCAAAGATCCTGAAGTGACTCAAATCTGGTCACTTTCCAGAAAAGGCCTCCATAGGTGTCTTCATCCCCAGTATATGGTGTGGGCTTTTGTTCTGCAAGTATACTACTGTATTGCATGCCTCAGTCCACAAATCAAGTGGTAGGCTTTGGTCATGCAACATCGCTCAAGCTACTCCCACAATCGATCTGTTCTTCCTTTCGGCCACCCCATTCTGCTGTGGGTTATGGGGTGCCGTCAACTCCCATTTAGTTACTTCTGTAGCGTAAAAGTCCTTAAATTGTTGGGAGACATACTCTCCACCATTGTCGCTACACAAGGCTTTTATTTTCTTTCCAGATTCTTTCTCTGCCAAGGCTTTAAACTCACAAAACCTCAAGAAGGTCTGATCCTTCTTTTGCATAAAGTAGATCTAGCATCTATGAGAAAAATCATCAATAAAAATAACATACTACCTTTGTTTAGCAGTGCAGGTTGTAGAGAATGGTACACAAACATCTGTGTGAACTCGCTCCAGGATTGCTCCAGCTCTACTGTCTCTATCCTAAAAGGAAGATTTCACATGCTTACCCAAGGTACAACCTTTGCATGTATCTGTATCCTCTAGTTTTCCCTTGGGAAGTCTGGTAGAAATCTACTGCATGATCTTCAAGGCCCCATGGTGCAAGTGGCCCAATCTTCTATGCCATAACTCGCCAACATCTTGGCTTTGCACCACCTCTGTTTTGGTACTCAATGCAGCGTAGTTGTCTACCTCCAGCTTGTAGAGATTCTTAACTCAAATCCCAATCCTCTTTGTCTGTCTAGTACCAATATGCCTTAGGAATACCTTTCCTTTAATAAAGACTACATCATAGCCTTTATCTTCTAGCATAGCGACAAACACAAGATTCTTCTTCAGACCCAGTACATACTTTACATCAGTCAGGGTGAGAGGAGCTCCATGCTCCCTTTGAAACACAACCGTACCTTCACCTGAAACACGATACTTTCCATCATCGCCCATCTCGATCCGCATCTGGAGATCCTTCTCCTCCAAGGTATTGAAAAGATTCTTGTCACTGGACATGTGGAAAGAGGCTCCACTATCCAGGTACCACACACATCCCACTATGGATGAAACCATGCATGTGATGAGAGAGAAATCCAACTCAAACTGTGAGGCTAGTGCCTCACCGTCTAATCCCTTTGAGAATCCCTTCTTGGATTTCTTCTGTGGACAATTCATAGCACAATGGACCACCTCATGATAATGAAAGCATCACACTTTTGATTTGTCAAACTTCTTCCCACCATGGGAAGAACAAGATTTGGGATGGGATGCCTTCCCTTTCTCTTTCCTCACCTTACTCACTAAGGCTAGATTTTCTTCATCATCTTGTTTTGATGAAGATCCATCTCTGGTGCTTCTTCTTATCTCCTCCTGCATCAGATCCGACCAAAGTCGTTGCTAATTTGGCAGTTTCTCTCTTCCATTAACCGAGTCTTGGTAGCTATGCCAACTCTTAGGAAGACTAGAGAGAGCAAGACTCACCATGTCATCATCGGTTGTCGCGATCCCTACACTTCCAAGCTCATCCCTATAGGTGGTGAGCTTATTCAGATATGTAGAGATCATGTCACCCTTTTCACACTTGATTTTTCGAAGCTTGTGTTTCAACACTAGCTTCCTCTGATCGTTGTTGTTCTGATATAGATCTTTCAATGTTTTCCACATCGAAAACGATGTCTTCTTCCCATGGAGGCTTGAGACAATGTGGTCTCGAACTCCCTTTAGGAGGATTCTCCTTGCTCTAGCCACACATTTCTTCCATTCCATCAATTCTGTAGCATTAGCCACTGCTGGCTTGGGGACTTCTTGATCAATGAAGTCCTTTAGATCGTTGTCCTCTAATACTGCTTCCATGCAATCCTTCCAGGCTATATAATTCGAGCTGCCAACAAGGGCATGCTCGAGTCTTAAACCATTGAATGCCATTGAGGAAATTTGAGATGTGATAAGAATTCAAATTCTATAATCAGGAACTCAAAACTTCGAACTTCTCCCTTCTTTGTATACTGTTCTTCGCTTTGATCACCTTTGCTCCAATACCATGTAGAATTTCCCACTGTAGATCAACAGATTATGCAATATACTAAAGCAAAATACAAGATCTACTTCTACAACAAACTTGCGGAAGCTTAATCGAATTTTAGCAAGATCAAATAGAACACATATAACTGAGAATGAGAAATCAATCACAACTGAACACAGAAGAATACTCTAGGGAAAGCCTTAGCTAAAAACCTCGATCTCTGTATTATCATACAAGTGGAAATATGTTTAGATTACAAAAAGCATCAGCTCACAAGCTATCCCGCTCTCTGGACAATCCAACAATACAACTCACGGATTGAATAGACACATGATATGCCTTCCCTCAACCCTCCAACCTCCTATTTCCTTGCGTAGTTTTCCTTGGGGTCCAATGCTGCCACCTGTGTGAATTGGCCTCATCACACAATCATCAAACCCAAAAGGAACTGTGCAATCTCCAAGGAATGAATTCCTTCTGCATGCAAGAAATATCCTCCATGGAATATTATTGCAACTGATAGTACACTATCCCATCATCTGATCTCAACTGGGTCTCTGTCTGAACTGACATGCATGAGTTATTTATGAGAGAATATTCAGTTATCTAAAGTGCAACAATTACATGCATGCATGCATTAACTAACCGAACTCACAATTAGTTCAACAAACGATTTGAACTAATCTAACTGGACTTAACTCAGTTAACTGAGCTAAATAATTACAACTCAAAGTACAACTCATCATGATATCCTTTAATCAAGGGATAACTTCCTCAATGAATGGAGAAACTGTTGCATGTCTTCACATAGACTTCATGTTTGATTTTCTATAACTAATTAACTCAAGATGAATTAATTAATTATTTTACAAACATTTGCTAAGATCAAATTCGAATTTTAATTCACAATTTTAGTTTAGGGACTAACTAAAATTGGAATGTATCTCGAAATGCTATTTATAGCAGTGCTAATTTTAGCACTTCTATTTTTAGCATTTTTGTTGCTACTTTTAACAATACCATTGCACTAGATTTCTCAACAATGGTTTCTTCTTACTCAGTGTTAGATTTCTAGATGAAGTCAACTAGTAAAGTTTTAGTGTTCCATAAGTCAGTTGAATCTACATTTGTAGATGCTCTTGTGATTTTAACACATGATGACGTCGCATGACAAATCTCATGATATGGTTTCTTCGATAGCCTTTAAACATAGGATTTCCGTACAATGCTCGATTGCATCATTACTCATTTGAATAAGTTATGCATCCTTTCTATTGTCTAGGGTATTGATTGTTCCATCCACCAATTGCCCTGTTGCTTAAATTTGTGGTTTTGATATAATCCATGTATTTTTCATTTTTTCTCTATTGCGTTGCAATGTCAAGTGTGTTGCTTCTGTAATTTAATGCGTAGTGCGTTATCTCCCTTATCCTAGCATGCAACCTTTAAATGTAGCCTCTAACACCTTGCTTGCTGGTTCACACTGTTTTAACACATTATTAGTCACTATTATATGTTATTATACGTGCCACTTAAAATATTTTTTTAATGAAAGTGGCATGGATCTTTGGAAACACTTGATCAAATTTACATGTGGCACCTTTGATAAAGTGCCATTCCCATGCCCAAATGCATGCGATGGCTTCATTGGGCAATCTTTCAACACACTAGATTATATATATCTATATCTATATATATATATATATATATATATATATATATATATATATATATATATATATATATGTTGCTACATGTCCAACACAATTATTCCAATGTAATTCATAACATTCATCAAGACTTATTGTTGTCCAATTAGACAGTGACCTCGTAGATATTTCAAGTGTGTTGGTCATCACCAAATTATTTAGCCCTTGTGTGCTCCCTTTCTTTTATAGCTAATTATTGACCCCTTTTATAGCATTATCTGATATGTCCTTAATTTTTCACCTTAGGTTTCACAATGTAGTGCACGTTAGTAATATTATGGGGTAAGAAGATGAGCTTGTACAATAGATAATAGGAAGAAAAAGCATAGTCTAATGGAGCTAATAAGTTTCACAGATTAAATTGTTACATATTTCAAGTGATCTTTCAAGTAATTTGTAAATACAAGAAATAGAAATGCCCGAAAGAGACTTCATAGGAAAACAATGGGCAATGTAAAATATGGAACCTTGAAAAACATAATTTTCCATACATATACAAAATTCTGTCTTTAGAGAATTTGAAACTCAAGCACATGAATTGACTTGGGAATTTGAGTTGACATTGGTAGGTAGTGTGATTCCCAACACGAAGCAACAATATGGTGCAAGTGCCATGTAATGCTTGTAAGAATGCATTTTGGAGGTTAGGGATTAAGTTAAGACATAGTTGGGACTTTCATTATGATGATCTATGGTTTCACTAGTGCATAAACAAAATAGCGGTTTCCCAATCCCTAGTGCATTCTAAAGGAAAAATACCAAGGTGGAGTATATTTATTGATTTGATGAACGAACTTGTCATTTAGATGCATACCAATGGGAACATAACACATAGACAAACCCTAATGCATTTGATAGAAAATGAATCATAATTGATAAAGGTGAGCATGTGTATTATGCATCATGAAAGCATGATCATCAATATGGTTTGATGAAAATTTGGTCATTAGAAAATCTGACCAATTTAAAATTTAAGCATAACCCCCAAGACCTTGGATGAATAGAGGGGGGACCCAAAATTTGCTAGTAGGCAAAATTTTAGGGTGGTGATTTAACGACTACAACACATAACGAACCATTAGTAGAACCCAACATCTCTACTTTAGTCCCTTCGATGAATTGAGTTTAAAAAAACATTCAAGGAAGTAGTGAATCAAACATTATGGGTACAACTTAAGTTATTTGATTGGTCACAAGTATGCCATTCATCTGTTTCATGGCTAGGTCCCATTAGTCTTCAAACACCACATCAAGAGGTCACACATGTCAACCTTAATTAATGACATAGAAAACACAACAAAGGACTTATTATTTTCAAAATTATAAAATGTGTTTTTGCTGTTGCTCTGCTACCAGTGAGCCTGTTTAGTACCTCGAACAAGTCAATCAACAAATTGCAAGCATTGCTTCATTGCCAACATCCCTATTCAATACCCCGACGAAGTTGCTTTCAACACCTCTTTGTGCAGGAAGCCTCTCTCTTCTTTCGCCATTTATTTTATTTTTCATTATGCTTTTGACATTTTATTAGGCATTCATTGAGCCAAGGTAGGAGAGCAATATCGACTTATTTTATGGGTGAGAGAGGTTATTTCTTATTTAATAGAAATGAAAAGATATTATGAGTTAGGTGTGTCCTCATGCCATATTTTTGTATCATATCTCTGATTGACAAGTGGACAATGAAAACCACAATATGAACTACCAGAACCATATCAGAAACAATATTTAGGTTAAAGATAACAGTCTTACAATCTAATTAAAGTTCCCCGCCAATATTGAATCATATTTTCCTTGCTAGTAAAGTAGAGTCATGTATAAATATAAGGGACTAGGTTTTAATGCCGGTATCTACAAGCGACTTCCTCTTGAAGAGACCACAATAACCACACAAGAAAATTGGTTGGGGTTCCAACATTTGGAACAATAAAACTGAATAAGAGAAGGGAAATAATGGAAGCTTTTCTTGGCTCATTGTGTATAGACTTGTAAAGGGCGTGCAGAGGACAAGACCCAGATGAGAAGCAAATGCGTCATGTAGGGAAACAATAAGCTAAATGGAATGACATATAAAAAAGAAGCAAATGAAAATTAAAGAGAAAACCATGCAAAAGTGCAAAAAATGAAAAAATGTGGGAAAGAACAAAGCTGATGTAATTAAATGCGATGCAATGGAGAGATATGATAGGATCATGCAAATAATGCAAGAAAATACAACTACTTTTAATAAATAAAATAACTACATCTAAACTCTAATCTAATTAAATAAAGGATATCGGGCTCATGTAAATTTGTTTTCCAGTGAATACAGGTAAGTTTTTCCTGACTTGCAAGCATTGGGATATTAGCAATAAAAACCCAAATGAGAGAATGTGTAAATGTAAGAGAATTTACCTGTATAACTGACATCGAATATTAAAGGTCATTCCTAATAACAATTGAGTATGTCATAAAATATTTCCATAAATTTTGTGCAAATTTACCTTAATGGATAAAACGAAAGATATGAATACCCTGAACATGTCTCACAAATGTACATTTGTTCATTTTCTAATTCGCAGCAAGCACAAGATAAGGTTGAAACTTATTATTGACAACAAATGCTTCTAAATAAGACTCTTCTAGCCAATCCACGATTCGATCATGATATTCAAAACAACTAGTTTGAAAACCTTGAAATTCTTGCAAGTATGACTTTCAATTAGAGCATTGAAGTTATGGAGATAATCTTGCAAGAAATATATAACTTTATCTTGTTCAAAAACATTTTTGAGGTCGTTAGGACTTGACACAACCATAAAAAAAATTTGAAGTGCCTTAACTTATTGATAGGTATTTGAACATTTAAATGTTGAATCGAGAAAATTTATTGGCAAGGTGAAATCATGAGAATAGGTTAACATAAAATTAAAATATTCTCCATTTTTCAAAGGTAAAGATGAGTTGATTTGAGAGATTTTACAAATGCTTTGAATTGGAGAATCATCCTCCTTGTATGCTGATGATCATAAATAGTTAGTTCCTCTCCTTAAGTACAAGAAATCATTACGTTGTATTTGATTACGAACTAGACCAACAACATGAGAGCTTAGGGGATTAAAGAATATTGCTGGTGCAATAAATTCAGAAAACCAGTTAGGATACAAAGATTAGTATAATGAGGCTGACAAAAGACTACAATCATGTGTCAAATAAGATCCAGTGTCAGTGTGGGGAATTAAATTTTCAACATAAGGGTTTTATCCACCAAATGATTCAAGCATTCACTTTCACTCAAGAGGATGGATTGTGCTAGAACAAAAATGACTAACTTCATAACATACACAAGAGATATGAGAAGTTGATCATTCATAGAGGAGTTTAAGAGGAAGAAATATATCAGTCGATGATGATCTCTATCTCGATAATCAAAATAGTAGGTTTCAAGTCTATGTACATTCGTGAGAGATATGCATTCCAACCTTAGATTTAATACAAGAGGTTTACATGAATATGAATTAACCGAACCAAAATATTTTATCCAATTAGAAACCCAACCTTGAAAATTAGGAAAACTAACTTGAAAATGCTAAAAATATTTTAAGAATGAGTTCACATCTAGTGAAACAATGCAAATAAAATAACCTTGGAAGAAAATTCTAATCTGACCTAGTTCATGGATCTCATCATATCACAAGGACTTGACATAACCATCAAGAAGAGATGAAGTGTCTCACTTCGCTGACAAGTCCTTGAATTTTCAAATGATGAGTGATCAAATTTAGAGGGCTTGCTTAGATCAACAACTATGGAAGACAATTATCATTAGTTATTTCAACAATATCATTATTAATCAGACAACAACTATAGAGGTCAATGATTTCAACGAATGTTTTAACATCTCCAAATAGATTAATTCGTAAGATTCTTCAATGTTTATGACCAAAGTTGTATAGATGGAAGGGGTTTCATGAACAACTTAAGCAAAAGGGTTATCCCCATCCAAAGTTGACGATTGTAAACTATAAGAAGGATACTCAATAATTACATTGTTTTATTCTTCATCATGTATGATCTTGCTGCCTTGTGTCAACTTAGAATCTAATTTGTCAGATTTTGAATTTGAATATGATGGCATATTTTCAACATCAATTGATTCATTGCATTTGTTTAGACACAAGGGGTCGCGAACTGAGGAAGAAATCCCCGTAAGAAATTCTTCTATGACCAGATAAGATTTTAGATCTAGGCCTTACAAATCCAAATATTCTTGAGAAATCAAGAGATTGACAGATGCAGATGGGAATTCAGCATCATATATATCAGTGGAGTCATTTTCATCGGGATGATGATTGCCTAAGCCTTCATTCTGATTAAGGGTTTCGATTTCATTTGACTGATTTCTAAGTTCATAAGAGACTTGATCAACCAAGAATGTAGAAACATCATCTCAACATAGAGTAATCTGAATGAGGGAAGAGAGATGGAATGTGTCTTAATCCTCTTGCTCTTTTACCTGTGAGATGTAACCATCATTACCTGATCACCATTTAAACCAACAAATCACCAATCAAGGGTATCTAAAGCAATTAGTGGTGGGGCGGATGGATTAAGCGAACCAAGGTACAAAGAGCCATGAGGTATAAATGATAGAGGGTGAAAGATATACCTTGAAGAAGCAATACTTTCGATCAAATCATATTCAAAATTTAGATTATGCACATTAATACCATCTTGAAGAATCAAGGGATCAACCTTCACATTAGTCTCCATAAAATTATTGGAACATTCTTTCTAGATAAGATATTAATCATGGAAAACAGATGAAGGTGGAAGAAGTGGATCAACAATTTGATTTTTCAGATTTCTGAATTTCAACATCAACACAAGAGACCACATTGTTGGGTAATGAAAAAGGAGGAGGAAAAGGGATAACGAATTCTTCCTCTGAGGGTTGAGGTGACTAATGACAGAGAAAGGTTGGAAAGACGAAATTTGGGATAAGATTTGTTTGATTTATGATTTGAATATTGTTGTTATTATAAGCTGGCTCATTATCAACATGATATTCATATTCAAATTGTTTCAAAGAGATTCGAACCAAACACCGAAAGTTTTCACCCAAGAAATCCCAATCCACATCTCCTTAAGGGAATTCATAACAAAGATGAAGAAACCTATCAAAAAAATCCTCTAATGACTCATTGGGTCTCCTTATAAGTTGACTGATACTTTTAAACACATCTTGATAATCATACTTGTCAAAAGCTTCACAAAGCTCCTTGATGAGTTGCTCAAATGAATGGATAGAATTGACTGGTATCGTGTGGCACCATTGCTTGAAACGACCTTCAATTGTGAGGGTGAACAATTTTCCACTTACATATTTAAAATGTATTCCATTAGAATGACAGATTGAATAAATTGAAACATATGTCCTAATACAGTTGTTCGTCTCTTTCCATCCAACTTAATTTGTGATAAGTTATGAATTATTTCCGCAAGTGATCAGATGCTCAAGTTTATGCTCAAAACTAATAGTGTCAAATTTTGTTAAACTTAGCTTCAAATTGAATAACTTGTCATTTTTAATTCAACAGTGTGAATGACACTCAAATCCGAGCTCATATGCAAAATTTAGAGCAAGTAAAAGTTTAGGTTTGACTTGGACACGTGGTAGGATTAGATGACATGGAAAAGGTCCCAGCAAATGGGGAAGTGCCAAGTGGAAGGTTACCACTAGGTCGCGCATATTGCACATCAGGGAAAAACAGAGGACACGGGTTAAGAATCGGCCCCCGACAGGCTGGGTTGTGATTTGCGATAATCACAATCACATATCGCACCAAAACCCCACTGATATTTTTTGTTACCACCGATAAAGTTCCGACTGCGATCGACTGCCCAGATGCAATACTTTTATGTGTTGTAGTTTAATGTCTTGGCAGGTATGCCATATCATCGATTATGTTACCGCACCGATTGCTGATTGCGATGAGCGATAAGACCCCGGGCAGGATATTTTATATGTTGCAGTTTAATGTCCTGGTGTGTTATAGACATTTTTGGGCACTTCAACCCCAATCAAAAATGTCCATAAAATGAGGGCTCTTAAGTCCCTAAAAGGGTTGCTTCACTGCCTAAAGGAACAAGGTCAACTGATTACATCATCTCCCAGAAGTTCTACACTGAAAACTGCTCATAAATGGTCAAAACTGGACCATACTGAAAGCTCCATGCAGGAGGTGTGATGCATATCACCTTCCCAATGAACAGGGTGCGATGCATACTATTTTTCTCTTCTGTAGGGTGCAACGGTCGGGAATGGACAAATGGCAGGGGCCAAAATGCGAGGTGGAAGATCATGGAATCTTCCAGAAGCTTCACCTCTGACACTTGCCAATCCATTTTCGACCAGGGATGAGTAAGAGATCTTCATTCTCCAAGTGGAAGCAGGAACTATTAGAGAGAAGACACTAATCAAGATCCCAATAGATGACTCACTTCTCTGTAATCATCTATATATGGATCCCTCATCATATAGATCCAGAGGCTGGAATTTTGTAATCTATAGAGAAGTGCTGTCAGTATTGTTGTGTAGATTCACAGTGTTGGGTGATTTTTCTTTGCTTGAGGTGAATGAAGGGCTTCTTAGCTGGAGGATGATGCTGGGTCAGAGCTGCTCATGTTTGTAATCCTCTTGCTACTTTTATCTGAATAAAACTATTCTTGTTTCCTTCCATATCCTGGTGTACTTGTTTATATGTGCTTGTATATGGTTAATGTACATCTGATCCTACATTATTTGTGAATTTAGATCCTTGTTTCTTGCATAGTAGTATGTTGCTGTGATTCTACAGGTCCCTTTTGAAGTTGAGTAGACAAAGAGCGAGCAGAAAAACTCTATCAAGAAGGAGAGGGAATTGAGCGCAAGACTCAGGTTGGCCCTCTTGGTTCTCCTCTCATCTATTTTCCTAAAAGGAATCAATAGTAGACTTTGATTGTTTGTTTCTAAGATAGCCACACATCTTAGTGGGAATAGCAACATCCGTGTGGACACTATTCCCGTATAACAAAATGGCGACTCCACTGGGGAGCGACTAGATTACTTGTTAGCCTATCTATCCTTGTTTCTTTTATAAACATACAGACGGAGCTTGAAGTCAAGCCAGCTAGCCTTCGAACTACATTCGTCATACGAATGCAAAGTAGATCAATGCTGCTTCAGTCAATCACCAGGTTTTTGTTTATAAATTAAACAATAGATCTGCAAGCAATCTAATTGCCCTAAGTAGTGGCTTTAATAACCTCTAAAATCACCCTTGTGCTTTTACATACATTGATCTGTACTTATTCAGTTTAAACACTTGAACTAAACTGCAAGCTGTGAGTGAAGTCTCGTTCAGAGTCTCGCACAGTAACCATTTCACCCTGCCTTCAACGCAGCCTGTATGCATCGCACTTCCCGAATGGAGTAATTGCGCTGCATACTAAGTTCACTGTGTAACAGGTGCGATGGTTAGGGAGGACTGATTTTACCCTCCGATTATGGATTTTTCTCACTGTTTTCAGTCTTATTCAAGAGTTTTTGTTGTTTGTAATCAGTGTGCTTCTGAGAATACTCCCTTCTCTTGCATTATTCCACCTCCTTAGTGCAAAGAACTATAAACGTTTTTTTATGTATTATGTGTCGTTTTAGTTCTCTTTTGAAAAAAATAACATAGTCAAACTGTCGTCTCTAGATCTGAAAGTGTCGTAGCTGTTGTTTTCAATTTTAGAAAGCAATCACATTGTTTTAGATATTTGATTATACGATTATCATTGCATAAGACTTGATTTACTAGTTTTAAAGTGTCAAAAAGAAATTTCCATTTCAAAATCGCAAAGTGTCTCTCTCGTTTTCACTTCGTTTTGAAAAAGAAATTTTGTTGAGTACAATCGCTTTAAAAGTATTTCATTTTTGCACCTAGTTTTCTTAGTGTCATTTACACATTAAGGGAACTGAAAACCAATACATGCATGTGCATTTGCATCTTGAATGCTTGGCTTGATTTAGGACTGTGCATATTAGCGTGTCTCGGTGCTCTATGAAGAAAAGATGCTTGATTTCTCCCCTTAGAGCTAGATTTTCATTCTGAAAAAGATAAAAACTCTATATCACTTAGACTGCATTTAGGAATATACATACAGCACTGGTGAACCTAAAAGGCAAACTCTAAGCAAAATCAACTTAAAATAAATCTCAATGAATCTAACAACGCTTGGAACTTAAGCAACATCTAGAGTCTAGGCTAGAGATGTATTCCCGCATCGTAAAGCCTAAAACTATTGCTTCATGCTGTTGGGTAATTCCTCCTCTGAGACGAAAGTGCCAGTACGGACTGGTGCTCCCACGTACTGTCGCGTATATATTGGGATACCACTATACGCTGCATCCTTTATCCTTAGGAAGCCGTGTCTGCCGCCCTATCGATCGTAATGCACCGAACACAGCATTCAGGAAGACTGACTGCCGTACCGTAAAAAGTATTCTGCAGTTTTACGATTGGTTTTGTAATCCTCTCTACCTAGATCTCCAGAGAAGTCCATTTTGCTCCTTTTCAGACTCCTTAATGGAAATGGTCCTTTGAGTGCTTGTCACTTCAAGCTCAATAAAAAGCGAAGGCGACTAGAGTCATCTTTTGTTTTTTCTCAACTCTTTAAAATTGAAAAAACAAGTGTGTCAAAGCATCTAAAATTCATTTAATTCGAAAAACATTTTCCCCTTTTTATTTTGAGTTGATCAAGTAATCCGCAATCGTGGAAGAAAGTCAATCAAAATCCCGTCGTTCGCGGAGACTTATGAGTCAACCATCGTTGACTCCGGAAGCAAAGCCATTCCGGACGAAGCGAACTCGTTTAACCAGATCAATGTCCCCTAGGTTGGTTGGAGAAAGCACTCCAACATCCTTAGAGACTCTAGTTACTCCGAACATTTCTGGAATCCCTGCCTCTACAAAAGAAATTCCGCAACAACAACAGGTCATTACAACTGATCCTAGTGCGACGGTTAACAATTCTATTCCTGAACCGGTTCCGTCTACAACCGATTCAGAAGGTGTTACTCCCCAACCATCTGCTACTGCAGGACTTACATCTTCTTTGACACTAGAAATATTTTACGGACCTGACGGTCTACCTCTTCCCCCTTGTTTGATTGCCATAGAAGAGATTGTGGAAGATCCTCCGTCTAACACTCCAACACAACTTGGAGCTGGGATCGCCCTATATCCTTCTTCATCAGAAAATACTCACCCACCCTCGGAAGTTCCTGAAGAATCACTGAGGAATCTTTTGGATAGACTTAACATTTCTGAACAACTGTCAACATCAAGGACTGTGTCACTCGACATAGCAACAATAGAAGTCCCTTCTACTATTCTGACAATGTTTACCGGCGTGCCATTTGTCCCAACCAGTTTTCAATCACTGGATGGAGTCCATCCTGGGACTATTTCAATAGTATGGACTGTTCCCGTTTGTTCGTCCGGAACTATATCTGGAATATCTTATGTTGAGTCTCGACAAATTGATCCATCACAAGGTCAATCTGGGAAAACTAGTCCTCAAAGGCAAATTATTCCTTTGAGCACTGGATTACTGTCGTATGGAGGGCCATATACCCTTTCATTGTCTTCCCCAGAAGGACAACCATGCGTGAGTTCACAACAAAATTTGGGTTATGCTGGAATCACAACTAGCGGTTGGGTACTAGTCCTGTCTCAACAACCAAGAGTTGTATGCTCAATACAACAAAGTTCACCTATGAAAAACATTCCCACTACGCTGACTATTGTAGCTGTATCGCAAGTACAAGCGTCACCAACTGTATGCCAACCTCAAGTTTCGCAGGTGGCGATACAACAATCTCTTGTACCTCCGACACAACCACAATCACTCACTAGTGGAATAACACAGGTTCAAATGGGGAACCCCAACCCCAATCTTGGTCAAATAGTCAGTGCTGGACAACAGTCCATGGCTTCACAACCATGGCTGGTGCAATACCAACAACCACAATTTCAGCAAGCTTACCAAGGATATGAGCAACAAGTCTTTGTGAGTAATGGGCAGCAGTATCAACCATATCATAATGGTTATGCCCATCAACCTTACCAAAGTTACCAACATTAAATGCATTATGCTGGTATGCAAAGATCGACTGCTCAAACAATTCCATCTTATCCTGGGTATGCTCAACCAAGCCTAAATCAACAGTTTCTCTTCGTGGCAACTCTAGAGTTACCAAATCTAAGTCGACTAACGAACGATCCAATTGCCTACGCCCCTTGGTGGCCGGCGATCCCGCATAAACTTCCGTCGGATATTCCTAAATTCAATGGAAATCCGGGCGAAGACCCATCGAATCATGTGATGACCTTTCATCTATGGTGTTCGTCAAACACTCTCAATGATGATTCGATTCGGCTTCGCCTCTTTTAGCGCACGTTAACTGGTTCGGAAGCAAAGTGGTATATCGAACCGCCTAGAGCTTCATTTGATAACTTCAGTACCCTAGCCACAACCTTTTTAACCCATTTTCAATTACCTATCAGGTACGAAACAAGAACTGATCTACTTACCAATTTCAAACAAACGACAACCACTCACATATCCGATCATATTCATGAGTGGCAACGTCGTCGCAGAATGGTAAAAACATATGTTCTTGATCAGCTATTGGCTGAATGGTTTATTAAGTCAATGTTACCCGCTACTACAGAAGGTGGCAAAGGGGGGGGTCATCACTGAAGAGCAAGTTATTGCTCGTGCACAATATCTAGACTTGATCTATACTCAGTCTGGCACGCTCTACGATAAAATCCCTGACGCCCCTAGACCAGAATTCTCCGTCCCTCCGCCTCCTAAATCAAACAAGGACTCTCATGCTGACGATGGTGTGATAGGCATGACAAGCACTAAAACTGCAAAGGCCACATCCAAAAAGGCCTGCACGGTTTCAAATCAAGATGCAAATGAAGAACTTCTAGCCTCAGAAGTAAATGCTGTGTCAATAGACAAAGGCAAAGAAACCAAGCAACCAGGAGGCAAGAAGAAAAAACAAGGGAAGAAGAAAAGCCAGGGAGACTCATCTCCTAGGAAACCTTCTGCAAACCCTTCTGGGAATGTGAAACCCAAAAATCCATGTCATATATGTGACGAGGATCACTGGACACGGGACTGTCCATTTAAAGAAGAGCTTAGAAAATCTTTCAAAAGTTCAAAAACCTCGGCTGTATTGACTGATCCGTTTCCAAACCCAGGAACGAATATGGTTGCTAATGAAAATGCTTCCCCGTCCCAAGTGCTAATGTTGTCAGTCTCGAAGCAACTGAATGACAATCTTATAACGACAAGGAGTAAAGATTACGGGAATCCATAGATGTTGAACAACAAGGACAATGAACAACCTAGTAGTTCAACAATGACTTCAACAGAAGTCGTGCCACCCATCATTCCTGAATTAACAAAAAAACCGCCAAAGGGAGTAGTACACAAATCGACATTTAATCCTCGTGCTCGAGCAGCACAACACTATAATATAGTGGAGGATTTAGGCCAATCGCTATCCGCGATGTCGACTCTTGAAGTGCTGCAAAATTGCCCCTCACAAAAGCAGGCTTTATTGTCAGCAATAGGTGGGATTGACCCAACGGATTCCAATCTTGTATCTTTTAATCATAAAGGATATGACCCTCAGTTACCAGCTCAACTAGCTTTCCTCATTCAAGTGAAATCCCTCAACAAAACTGTTCATAGAACAATTATTGATGAGGGGGCATCCACATGTATCATGTCGATGAGTTGCTGGAAAACTCTGGGGTCTCCCTCTTTGTCGCAATCGTCAACAACGTTAAAAGCATTTTATGGATGAACGTATACCCCGTATGGGATACTAAGTAACTTACAAGTCGAACTGGGGGAAAAACAATAGAAATCGATGTTGAAGTCATCGACGGAAATCTTGACTACAACATCCTACTGGGAAGACCCTGGATATATGCCATGGCGGCTGTTGTGTCGACCTACTTTAGGAAAATTGCATTTCCTTCCCAAGGAGGAATTACAATCATCGACCAACAAAATTTTCTTCCCAACAGTTCGCAAGTTATGGGAAGCATTCCAATGATCCACGGAAGCCCTAGCATGCTTCATAATATCGGAGTAGGCCTACTAAAAGACCCTACGTTAATGGTAACCTTTACCCTACCGCCTCCTACCAATTTGGCGGAAGCGACTAATGTAGGAACCTGCAATATGATATCTTCCATTCAAAAGATATCAGAAAACGATATTAAAATGGATCATTCGCAAATTCTGCCTCTAACCTCACTGGAAATATTATAGCAATCAATATTCTTAGCATGGGAGGCAAACCAGCATCAACGCTCGTCAAGCGTTTGGATAGATAGGTCTAAGGAATATGGCACCCCTTCAGATCCTTGGTCACAAGTACACCTTACAGACGAAGGAATCATTCAATCAATGATTATTGATGGGGCACCATGGGAAGATCACCACCATCGTTCCCATCTTCCGACTTGTAAAGAAGATAATTCCGGTGACCTACAACATCCTTCAGTATTTGACTTTCTGACGAATACTGTAAACACGGTGGATTCTGAAAGAAACCTATCCAAT
>APFE031666410.1:51773-172386 GCA_000404065.3 Pinus taeda
AAATTTGCATATTAAAAAAATTATAATTGAATGCATATTTTTATTTTTACTTTAATATTTATGTTTTTCTTCCAAGGAAAAAATTGTAATTTTATTAATAAAAAAAAAATTACATGTTGCATATGCTAAGGTGCATTACATTATGAAGTCCATGCCTGCTGATCTTAAGTTCATAAAAAAAAAACTAAAATATAGATGAAGAGAAAAATTAGACTTTTCTACCTTTCTTTTTCTCTACCTTGTGCTATTCCCCTTGTGATGGTGAAGAAGAGACAAGAGCTAACTAATTTCCTACTTCAGGTCTTGCAGTGTCCTTGCCTGAATCTGAGTTGTCTGATGTATGTAGATGTTTATTTCCACTAGTATCCATTGCTTCTAGTATCTTTGCTAGTTGTACCAGATTGCTCGGTGGTTCAATTGGATCTTGTGTGGTTTCCCCTAGTGTTTTTGGTTCATTTGGTGTCTGATTGTTCTCATTAGGTGTGGGTTGTTCCTTTGCTTCGTCCTCTTCTTCATCAAACTCATGTGGGGGGAATTTCCATCCTTTGCGATGTTTCCCAATCTTCTTATTTCTTCAGGTATCTTTCTTGGCTTCAAGACACGTATTTTGAAGGTGTCCTATTTGTTGACATATTTTGCATTTAAAAGCTGTGTTCTCATAACCTAAAATATGTGTCCAATTCCACTGGCTGTTAATCCGTTGTATGCGATCCAGTAAGCCTTTGCTAAGATCTACTTCCACACATATTCGTGCGGAGGTGAAGACTCTTTCCTCCAATCTTTGTGTATCTGTTTTGATGTATCTCCCTATGATGTTCCCAATACCTACTAGGACTCGATTGTCCCAGAAATGTAGAGGGAGATTGTGTAGTCGTACCCATATCGACATTCTGGTTATGAGCATGGTATTTGCATCAAATTATGGAAACCAAGGTGTGATGAAGAGGCCCGTTGATCCCCAATACCATGGTCTTTTATGAAGGATTATGGCTCTTGCTTCCGATGTTGGGAATTTTACAATGAAGAACCCTTTGGAGCAGAGGTGTATTTCACAATGTACTGTCTAGTTAGTGAAAATCCAATGAAAAATATCTGCTGGTTTTGGCGAGAAACAATTGAATCGACATATAATGGCTTGTGATTCAAATGTAGCACAATGCTCATATGTTTCTAGAGTGTCTATATTTAGTTTTGGAGTGTAGTTCAGTTGCTGAATTATGTATGGACTGGGAGAAGTACATGCTTGATTTTATGGTGTTGTAGCTGCATTTTTTTCGTGTAGGATGTTCTTGAAGGAGAGACCTCCATTTATATGTTTCTGTTTTGATTCTGTGCTTTTAGATGTACTGCTCCCAAACCCTCCTTCTGCACTTTTTATTTTATTGGAGGTCACAACTCCACCTCTCAGTCGTAGATTGAGGGTTATGGAGGATGCTGATAGGATGTTGTAATCCATCAGGAACTAGTTATCCTGCATTGATTTGCCCCCATAGATAAAATTTTGTAGATGCACAGGGCATCCAATATTTTGTGTGATGTTTTTCTTTAGATGCATCACTCTGTCTATTGCATGCACCTAAACTAATAAAGACTTCCCGGTAGGGGTTTTTAGAAAGATTTGAAAGTGAAATGATTTTACCAGATGTAGGGAGTCTATGTCTATCTTGTTAACGAAAATAAATTCTGCTTCAGATGACCCATTTTGTGATGAGATCTGTTTGGAGTGATTGCTGGGGAGGTTCGAAACAGGAGCCACCCCATATATGCCAAATCTCTGTGCATGATCCAGATCTGGCTTAAGAGAGCGAAAATTAGTGTGGAAATATTGGAACAAATGGCATTTGTACTTATTGACTTTTGAGCCTATTAGGTATGTGCCTAGTGGACTCTGATTTGGTATTTGTTCATCTGGATCTGCGACTTCGTGTGGGTTTGTTTGTTGCGTACGCCCAACCTCCACAATAGTGTCGATATGCAAGTAGATCTGCAAATCTGGGTGTATCGAAGTTTGTCTGTTTGTGATCGCGACGATGAACGCGTTTATGTTGTGATAGTAGAGGGGTCTCGGGGTGCAATACCAGTGTATCGCATGGGCTATGTCCACAGGTAACCATGTTGTTGTCGCCTTCCTCAAAGTCTCCAAACCCATCCGCAAAGTTTTTGTCAAGTAAGCCCTATGCAACTAATCCATTAGGGTTGGTATGCCATCTTCAATAGTCATGAGAAAGATGATGAATCATTTGCAACAGAGCATATTTGCTTTGGTTTCCCCAAGGGTGGAAGCCACCGCATGACCATGATCTCCTTCCTCTAAATGTTCCGGGTACCCTGCGTTCCAGAATCTAGGCTGCCCTCGCATATTAGGAGGCTCAGCATACACCCTCCTAGAGATGTGAGCCCACTAGAGGCCAGGTGCTTCAGCTCCGTAGTCGCCATGCGAGCCCACCAAGGGACTGATATTGGCGTCTGATTCTAATCCCGCATACTCAAATGGTGAAACCCTAGTGTAGACAAGCTCCATTTTTCTATTCCCCAATATTTATGTTATATATATTGAATTTTATAATAAATGTTTTGAAAATACGAGTTTATGTAACTTTGGAAATTTTATGTGAATGGAATTATTTTTAAGGATTAATTATATGTTTAGTGTTTGAATCTATAATGTATAATCACATTTTTTCAAGTTTTAAGTTGTTGTTGTTTTTTTTATTTTTTTTTAATTGAATTGTAATAGATTATGAATTTAAGTAAGAAATAATTGGGAATTTTTTTTATGAAGGTGGAATCCCTTAATAATTATGTTTGGAAATCTAAAATATGATGATGCCCCTTTCTTTAGGTTTTAAGTTGTTTTTATTTATATTAAATTAATAAAAAAAACTTTGAGAATATGAATCTATATAAAATTTGGAAAATTCATATGAAGTGGAATCCTTTAAGGATTTATTGTAGTTAAATGTTTGAACTATAATAATGACTCACTTTCTTCAATTTATTAAGCTGTTTTTTTATTATATTTAATGTTTTATATGGAATTTAATTTTTGTTTATATTTTTATATTTAGTTTTAACTTTTAAACTAACTAATTGAATGAGTTTGTCATCAATTTCATTTTGTTTTTTTTTTTTTTTTTTTTTTTTTTTTAAAATTGCTTTTCTTTATTTATTTAATCGCTTTAATTTCAATATCATGAAGCTTTGATTAATATATAATATAATATATATATATATAATTAATATAATATATATATATATATATATAATATATATAAACATACTAATAGTCATAACTTTTATTATGTATATTTCTTCCACTTTGTTGGTAAGTACTTAGATTTTTATTGATGATGATGATGATTAACGTCCACTAAGACCAATGTTCTCTATTGGACCTCAAGAAAAGAGAGTCTAATTTCCATTCTTCAAAATTTTGTTTGTGTGATCAAAGAGTAGGGAAAGAAACGTTCCAAGATCACTATAGTTTGGTTGACTCAATAATTCAAGAAGATTGGAGGTGTGGCTGATGATAGGGAATTGAGAGCAGATGTGGGCAAGAGTCGGGTAGTGTAAAAGGAATTTATTTTCATCTTCCAACTTCTTAGTATCACAAATTTGGCAAATTCTATCGTCCCAGGGATTCTTGGTAGTAGACCACCGCCGAGTCTCACTCCGAAGCTCATGAGAGTTAGTTCTAATCCTAGTGATGTTCATTTTCTTCTTAGTGCTAGTCAACATAGAGATATAATTATGGTTATCGAGAGTGGGGTTGATGACCTCCTTATAGTACCTTAGCTTCCTTTTACCCTCCAGCTCCTTAGCATCCCACATCTTGCCCTTAAAACTGGAGGTAATAGTATCTTTGATACTGTCCTTTCTTCCCATGATGATCTCCTCCTTAATCCCCCAAAGGTTGAGCCAACACTGAGCATCCTGATGCCACCCGCGCTTGAGTCGCAGGTGGGGGTTTTGACTAAAGTTAGAAACAATTTTTGGGAGCCTCTTGGATTCCATATTGTAAAGATTCTTCTTCTAGATCAGATATCTAAACATAGTTGTACTTTCAATGGGGGACATGCCAGATTCAATCAAGAGGATAGGATAGGGAGTATTTCCCTTGATCTTGAGGTTATAGGTTATGAATTGATTTTGGATCATCTCAATCTTTCTCCATGACTTGCTAGATATACTACACCCCCAAAATTCACATTCGTATAAGATAACAGGGATGACCAGAGTCTCAAAGAGGAACCTTTTTTTATGCCAAATGTAAAGATCGATTGATTTACAATTTTTTTCAAGCTCATAATAATATTTCTAACTAGCTCTATATATTCACAATATGTAATTAAATTACATTTCTTAATTTGTCACACAATAATAGAATTACTCTATATTTACATGGTTTGTCTTCATTTCTTTATTTCCTCTAAAATTTATTATAAATGTCATTGGTGATTTATTTTGACAAAACATAAGTTATTCACAACTTTTATATTTATGCCGTAAGGCGTTATCGTGTGAGAAGAAGTCCCTTCCATGCCACCTGTACCATTGTGGGATGTTGATTTTGGTGTTAGACGATTAAAATTAACTGCCATCTGATTCAAGGCCGGTATTGTCAGTTACAGTTCCATACCGCTGCTGAGAGGATGATATGCCGGTCTCAATTGGTTTACTCCTGTCCTATTTTGTCTCCTTGTTTTGGCAGTATGAAGGTTGAAGGTCTTGCGAGGTCGACTTCACTTAGGAATTCTAGAACAACGCCTTTTATCTACCGTAGCTCCATTATTCAAGGTTGGCTTATTAATTTTAATAGTCTTTAATTTCATAGTTATTATGTTTTGCTTAAAATCAGATGGAAGGGCCAGAATTTTCAGCCCTCTATGAAAATCCATTATAATTATTTTCTTCATGGTGTGTCTTTTATTCTATTCTCATGCATTATTAAGGAGTCTGATTATAGCCAATGAATCTATTATCAATGTTATTATTATTTTATTGTAAAGTCATTTTTCAAGTTATTAATTTCGTAAATTAGTCGTTATTCTAGTTTCAGCCATGCATTCATGGGTTTGGTTACGTCTGTCATCCTATGTTGTGTGGGAAGGAGGAGTTATGCCTCAACTCCAAGTCTTACATATAATTGGTTGCAATTTATTGAATAGATTTCCCATTGGAATACTGAGGATTTAAAATTTGAGAGATATAAAATTTGAGAAAGATTAGAGGGAAAAAACAAATTGTGAGATGGATAATGTACAAAATTTGTTAAAAGAAAAAATTGTCATTTATTAAAGATACTTATAGATAATGTATATTTGTTGTTAAAAGAAAAAATAGTCATTTATTAAAGACAACTATAGATAATGTATATTTGTTTACGACAAACACTAAGTGTGTTTTTATTTTTTTGAAATTACTCTACTACTCATTATCAATTGTTATTTGAGTATAGTAATGTCATAATTATATTAGGTACAACTGAAAAGATAAACTTGTTACACACACACCCTTTCATGAAGAGCTTCCTAGGCTATCTGTGCCCAATTTTTACTACACTCTCAAGGATATTGTATTTGAGGCTACAAAGAAGAAAGAAGGATTAACTTGCTCCATTCACTTTCGACACACATATTTGGCTTCTCTACTTAGAGATTGGTGAATGTTTTAGGCATACTGTGTATAAATGGAAATGCCTCTAGAGATTACTCACAAATAAATTTGATATGGAACCATTACCATATAAGGGTGAAGGGTTCAGTGAGGCGATGAAAGACAAAGGCACCATATGAGGGTGAAGGGTTCAGTCTGGCTGAGACTATTAAAGACAAAGGAAGTATGTTATGGGATGGAATTATCAATAAAAATAAACTCTTAGAATTGTCAATGAAAATAAACTCTTAGATTGAGCACTTGGGAAGGAAGTTGCACATCCTCTTTTTTGAGTAAATCGTTTCATTCTATTACATTTAAAATTAAAATTTAATTTTCACTCAAATTGGGCTATAGTTAGATCATGTAACATATCACATCCGTTTTCATCTATGCTCTTCTTCTATATGCTCTACCGATTTACAACATTTCCTTTGCGATATCTGGTTCAAATGCTAGTATTATTTCTTGTCACAAGCAATAATATGGTTTTCTCCAAGCTTTTGACATAGAACCCTTGTTGGATGTATTGATAAGGATATGACGATATGCCTTTAAAACCATCATCAAATTTTCACATATTGCGCAAGAAGTAGAAAGGAAGTGATAATGCAATGCCTTGTGAAGAAGGGACATATGATGCAAAACAAATGAATGTTATTCATAAAGAGGTAATGAAGACATCCAAAGGTCTATATGGAATCATGGATAATGCATTGAAAATGGGACTAGTACATAGCGTGTTTGAAAGATATGATCACTTGTATGTTGAAAAGAACAACTAACCTCACTATAGTAGGGAAATGAAATAAGTGGCATGTACAAAGAAGCGTTAAGGAATATTTGAATAAACATTCATATGAATTGAGTTGAAAATATGCGACCAAAGGCATCTCTTCAATACTAGTGGACAAGGAATTAAATCACAAGCACAAGATACCATGTAGAAGTGAGGCATTTTAGACCACAAGGAAAATACTTTCTAGTGGAGGTTTTTGTAGAAGACCATATAAAAATAGCACAAAAATCAATTTGTTATGGAGTTGGGTGAAAAGATATTTTAGCGGATGTTTTTTAACAATGCGTCTATAATATACTAATGCACCAGTGAAATACTATAAATAGATGCACTGGTTCTTAATAGCATATGGTGCATCTTGACAGAGTTATTTTTTATAGAAATGAAAAATAACGGTGTACCGAGTAAATAAGGCGCACCGATGCATATACTACTCGATAGCACTAGAAATAGGTTGAATTTAAAAAAATGTCGGTTGTAAAATTCATTTTGCCCAGTCTGGTGCTATACTCTCACAATGCCTCGGTGCCAAACTAGTATACACATGCCCTGGTGCATTGTTGTGGGGATTTTAATTTAAAAATAGTGGTTCACATATTATATTATGATCACCGGTGTTGTAAATTGAATTGAAGGCTTCGATTCTTAATATACAATGGTGCACTGTTGTAGGGTTATCTTTTATACAAATAAAAAAATGGTGTGGTAAGTTTAGAATGCACATTGGTGTTATTCCTATTTTGAAACGCTCGTGTGTGGAAATAACATGGTGCAATGTGAGAGGGCTTTTAATTTAAAAAATCCATGGTGCATTGCGTCAATAATTTTCCCTGGTGCGGTTACTCGAGCACACTCGAATAGGGTTAAATAAAAAAATTACTAGTTGTAAAACTCAATTTTACCATTTGCAGGGTTGTATTTCTCTCAAGCACCGATGCAATCTTTGCCTCTACGAAATGCCTTACCATCAGTGCTTCCCTTGCTTTCCATCCTTCTGTCCATTGCTCACTGCGTGCATTTCAAATTTTGTGAAATGGTGGCGAAATTTGTTTTTTTCGTTTACTTGGAAACCATGCCTCCTCGACGAGCAAATCTCCAAGTAATGTCTATGTTTCTCCATAACTTAATTTTGTAGCGGAAAAGAATTGAAACTTAAGTTAAAAAATGTATTGTTTTTTTATTTTCTTTTTCTTTGCGGTGCGTTCGAAATGCTCGGCTCACACCGTTCACGATACACCCTGTAAATTTACAGGGTGCATCGTAAATCAATGTGTAACGTTAATGAACCATCAATGGTTCGGTGCGTTGGGTAAATTGAAATGCACGGGGCAGTTAAATTCCATGACACACCACTTTTAAAATTATAATTTTTACAAGTGGGTTTAGTTTTTCCCAATGCGTTGCCCAATATTTAAACCTGAACGAACAACTTAATTTGTTTTTTTCATTTACTTGGAAACCATGCTTCCCTGACGAGCAAATGTCCAAGTAATGTCTATGTTTGTCCCTAACTTAAATTTTTAGCATAGTAGAATTGAGAATTAAGTTAAAAAATTCATTGTTTTTTATTTATTTTTCTTCTTGGTACGTTCAAAACATTCATCTTGCACTGTTCATGATGCACATTATAAATTTACAGGGTTTACTTAATATCGGTGCATAACGTTAACACATCGTTAGTGGATCAGTGTGTTGGGTAAATTAAAATGCACCGGGCTATTAAAATTTCACAACGCACCACTTTAAAAATTATAATTTTTATGGGAGTGCTTTTGGTAAAATTAACTTTCCGGTGCATTTATTTTTTCCCAACGGACCACCCAATATTTAAATTTGAACGTTCTAGTGCAGTGTGTTGATGTAAAATTAACACACTAGTGCGAAATGTTATGTTAACACATGACACAAAAAAAAGAAAAAAAAAAGAAAAGAAAATGTTATGTATGTATGCGAATCAAAGGCGGTGCATCAAGCTGATGTATGCACTGTTTTCGGTGCTTTCCTTTTTTTTTGCGCATTGTGTCTAGTGTTTTCCTATTTCTTGGTGCACCGAGGTTTTTTTTTTAATTGAAAGTTATATGTCCATATTTATAAACACATTTTTCATTTAATAAAAAAAAAATAGGTTTTATGTATGAAGCTGATGTATTTTATATGTCAATCATGCATAAATGTTGGAGGAGAGAGGAGGAACAATAAGAAGATAAGAGAGTTGACCAGTATGATATGATAGGAGGGTGGGAGGCATGAGAGAGGGAGAGGGATTTGTACCCTTGCCTTATTATAACAATGACCCAATTCCTCTTGAGGAATATAGGCCTCCTTAATTACTATGAGGAGGCTACATCCTTGAAGAGGCACACTGGGTTGTTGGCACAACTGATCTATTAGTGGAATTTTTGTCGACAAGATTTCCGTGTTGGGCCTCATCAGTGGTATAATTCCATTGAGGAGTGTTAGTGTCAGCCTTTTCAGCCTTCCTCCAGTGATCAAACATGCTCTTACAAGTGATTTTAAGGTGTCAAAATCAAATTTTGTCATTTCAGTGAGTCTTTAAGCAAAATTTGGTTATTAGGCATTAGGTCTAGGGTTTGCTTTCACTCCTTTCAAAGTTGCCCAAATGTCAGTCTATGTCACTATTCAGATAAGTCTATTATCATTCAGAAGGTTGTTATCATCATGTCAGGTTCCATTGGGTCATTTTACACCTTGTTCATGCCTTAGTTGCGCCTAGGCAAGGTTCATTTCCCTCTCCTAGGGTTTTGAAGGCAATTTCTCTTGAATGTCAAATCATTAGAAAAACTTGTATCCTGATGTTCATACACTTTCCCCTATCATTAATGTACCTTATTAAACACTTCCCATCACTGAGATCCCCCAAATTCCTCATTTTTGCTCAAACCCTAGTTTCTTGCCACAACTTGGCAATTTTCTAGGCTAGGCCTGTGTTTTGCCCTTTTGGACCCCGTCCCCTCACTCAATCTTTGAGATTCCACTTTCACCTACTTCCTAACATCCCTCCCTACTTCCAAAAATTTCCCCAAGAATTTAGAAGCCCCTTATCCCCTTCATTTCGCTTCATTTCGACAAAATTCCTTGTTTCGCACATCGGGATAAGTTTCACTCAAAAGATGTTTCAGAGAAATAAAAGATGAATTTTAGAAAAATGAGAGATTTTTTTTTCCAAAACATGCCAAAAAAGAAAAACCTCCCTCACTTTTTACACAGGTATCATGGTTTTAGAGAAATGTCAAAAATACCGTTGCCTCAGGAGAATTGAATGCACCTCTGAAGTAACCTTGGGAAAATCAAGATTTCTCCTAGCATGGTTAGCTAAATGACTTACTTGATGAGTCAAAGGATAACTAGACACAAATATATTTCCAATGAACTATCATGAGCTCAATTTGAAGTTGAGGAAGACCTTCAAAAGTTGACTGCAACAGCGCTCTGCCTTGAGGCAGCCTCATTTGGCACATTTTGACCAGTCTTGGGATATTTGATTTTTGACAAGGAAAATTAACTCCAAATTGAAAAATTCTAGCTGGGTTAGAAAGTAGACTCAAATACCTTTCCAACGAGCTATCCTGCACCTGATTTCGACACCAGTAAGTCCTCCAAAAGCCTCCTGAAAAATACACTATGTAGCGCGCTACGCATTGGGAGCGCGCTACGCATTGGGCTTCATCGGCCTGTGTAAAATTACATGCGCGCTACGCATATAGCCCCAAGGCTGGAAAACAACAGTTCATCACCCAATTCTCATCAAACCACTTCATTTGTCTGCAATTAAGTTATTTATGCTTGCTCAGTGATTCGTGGATTTGTTATGGTGTTTCGGATGTGAAGAAAACAAGTGTTTGATATGGTGAACATCAAACCCTACCTTATACCAAATCTGATCCTAGGGTTATGCATAAAGTTTGAAGATTGTGTTGGTGCTAAATTCTTGCCATTTGTCAACCTTTTCTTTGTATTCCATCACTGCTGTCGCTACCATGTGATCATATCGTTGTCCCTTCCCCATATTCATTATTCTCATATCCCTTTATACTTTTGGTTCCCATGTGAAATCCCAAACCCTATTACTTACTACTACATTCCTCCATTGATAAAAGCCTAATCTCCATAAAATTCAAAGGTTGTTTCTTTGTCCTTGATTCCACTTGACTCACTGATATGTTGCCATTTCATTTCACTCCTGTCCTTCAAAACTACCCCCCATCACCATATCCCATTCCTATCTCACTTATAGGTGTTCTCAATCCCTCATTCCCCTTTGGCACACATTTGGCGATTGGAGACAAAGAAACCAAGGTCTCATTTCTCATTTTCAACAAGTTGAACATACACTTCACAACACCATGACTGACAACAACACATCATACAACCAAGACAGAGATTGCACCACTGAACTGCATACACCAGGAGGACACTGAAGTGCCGTGAAACACCTGATCCACTCCGGATTTTGGCCGAGGCTTCGTTGGCTGGGCATAATACATGATGGAGGATCTTCGTTCCGAATTTGAGCAAATTTGGAGAAATTTTTGTCATTTTGAAAAATTTTGGCCTAAAAACAGGTTTTTCAGCTATATGGGTAGCGCGTCAATGCGCTCGCTTTTGATTGGGACACTTGCTGAAGGAAAAATTTATATTTTTGGGTTTGTCATGGTAAGTTATGCATGCTCAAGTATTTCCGAAGCATTTCATCAAGTTCTGGATGACCAAAAGGCCCAAAAACACCATGAAAACCACCTTGCTGCCACCTTTTACTCCAGCAGGAAGTACTTCTGGGAGAATGAAATTTTGAAGGGGCAAATGAGCTCCAAATTGGGAAATTCCACTTGGGCTGGATAGCAGACATCTAGGGATTTCCAACCAGCTATTGTGAGCTTGATTTTGATGTCGCGAAGTGCCCCAAAAGTAGGCTGAAAGGCGCGCTACGTGTATGACTCAGGCGCGCAGCGCATAGAGATTTTTGGTCAAATTTTCATCTTCCTGCTCAGGAATTCGGCCAGTTTTCACTAGTTTCACCTTCTGATGTAATATGTGACTTATCTTGATGTAATTTGATGTGTATGATGTAACTTTGGCACTTATTGACCTATTCTAGATGATTCATTTACAAGATAGCAAAAATTTAATGTAATGAATCAGTTTCCCTTCTTTTAGAGGCAGGTTGTTTGGATGCCTAGTTTTCAGCTCTATGTTTGGAATTAGTTCAAACTGCTCCTAGAAGGAGGAATTCGACCCCTAGAGGCATGGGAAGGGGTTAGGATGGTCTATAAGATGTATTTTCTCAGTCATTTTGAAAGGTTGGAGAGGTTGGACTCTTGGGAAAGATTTTGGCACATTATTGTACATATTTTTCATATTTTGGCTAAGGAAAGATCAGAGGTTTTGCAGCACCTGTTGGGATTCTTGTGGATTTCAGTTCTTAATGGTGTTTTCTCTCAGTTTATTGTAAGTTCTTTCATGTTTAATGTATGCCATTCCCTTCTTATGCTTCTGAAACTAAATGAATGAGTAAATGAGGTTGAATCCATTGATTTCAGTGCTTTGCCTTTGAATTTGTTTAGTTTTACATGTTTTCACCTGTTTGGAGAGGATCCATGTTCTCCCTTGCTCTCTTCAGCTCCTTTTCATTCTGATCCATCCATACACTTAATAAAAAAGCATTAAGACTACTGCCTACCTCGCCCCAACTCGAATTCTGCAAAGATCTGGCCTTATCCCCAGACCCAAAATTGTTTTTTCCCATTTCTCCAACAAAAACCCAAAAAATCAAAATCAAACTTTCCTATCTCTTTACTAGCCTAAATCAGTTCCCATTCTAGAGTCATCTCGCACCCTATTGCTCATTTTTATCGAGATTGACTAGAGAGAGCCCTCTCCTGTCCTCGTAGGGCTAGCTACGAGGCTGAGCGTGGTTTGATGTAGCCTTGAGTTTTACCTTATTTCAGCCTAAGGTAGATTTGAGCACTAACAAGGAGGACATTTATTTTATCACTGGCCTATCCAAGAGATGGGAGGATTTTCCCTAGTTCCTTGATGTCCCCCATGGTGTTGCAATAGAGAGTTAACTTGTCTACTCTCAGAGATATGTTGGGGATCTTGTAGTTTCTCTAACACATTTTTAGGTGTCTGGTGGATAACTACATATCACTTCTTTTCTTGCAGCAGAGGTTAGATTACTCCCACTATTAGTGAATACCATTGCACACTATACTAGTGACGGGAAACACATTAGTTTCCCTCTTTTGTTTTATGTCGATTCTTTGGTGAAAAGGCCACAATTTATTAGATGGTCTATTATTTTACTGCGACAGTTTTGTATAGATTTAGATAAATGTCGTGATATGATACATGGGAGGGAAAAATTCCCTTTGCTTCAAAGTTTTTTGTTTATCTTTTGAAAAATTTCTAGAGATGAGACCTAATTTTGACTGTCGCCCTTCTAGGCCGATGACTGAGGTGTAGATGCGCATGTGGGGTGAGATGATGCCTAAGAGGGGCCATCCAGAGTATCTTACTAGGATTTCTGCTAAGTCAGTGGAACTACTGGGGAGTGAGGCCAACCACATGTTCGTCTTGCTGTCGTGTCCTTATGTGGGTATGGATTAGCGATAGTGTCCAAACATCCTCTTCACACAGGATGAACCAACAAATGTTAGAGGTAATATTAGTATTTTCTTTAAATTAGTCTAGTTTCATTTTATTATCTTAATTAATTAGAATAAAATTTATTCTAGCACATTATTTAACTTGTTTTATTAAATGGTCAATTGTTTGATTATTGTTGTGTAATATATATTTTGTATACATTGGAACATTCGTTGGGGACATGCCTCCTCCCACACTGGATGGAGATGCAGAGATGCCTGAGGACGTGGAGGGTGAGATCGGAGGTCTTGATTGGATACACATGGGGCCAAGCCATAGGCTTGATATTGGATTCAGGATGGAGTTGGGCGATCAAATCTCTAGAGCTTTGGTTGAAGTGGGAGTTCGCACTACGACAACTCGAGACATTAGGGTAGATCCTACCTTCCAGGAGCTTTGGAAGGACTTACCACGTGATATGATGAGCCCTATGTGTCATATTGTCAAAGCTAATAGGTTGATACTGACATTGAGTAGGGATCACTGTCATACAGTAGATACAAAGTATTCACTCAGTACTACGCCATCAAATCATGATAAGCAAGGTGGCGATCCTTCTGATAGTACTCCACCTCCTCGGGATGGCCATGCATCAGATGATGATCAGGGTGCCAATGATCCTTCTGGTAGTATTCGACAACCTAGTCCTCCTCATTCACCTCATGATCACCCATTGCTTCATGTTTCTCCTCAAAGAGCATAACCAACCACCTCCTCCTCCACCTGATAGTTCAACTCTTGATCAGGCAGTTGACCATCCATCGTCTTGTGCTACAGACCAAGCTGCCACTACTACTATTTTATTGTATATTTTATAACAGTTATTTGACTTGATGTTGTTATTTGACTTGTTATATATATATATATATATATATATATATATATATATATATAATATATATATATTATATATATATATAATATATATATATATCTATCATTTTTCTGTTCATGTTGATATACTTAATTTATATGTTGGTGTTGATGTGTATATTGTTAGGTCATGTTAGATATGTTCATTTAATGTGCTTACAGATAGATGTGTATGTTATAACAATTATTTGACAATATGAGATGTATATTTGAGAATGTGTGTGGTGATGATGTCAGACAATGCTTTTGTTTTATTACATGTGATAACGATGATGATGCCTCGTTAGATTATTAGATTTGTGTGCTAGCAAATGACGTTTATATGTGCTAGAGGTGTATATAATTAGATGATGTTAGCGAATTTGAATGTGCGTATTAGATGATGTTTATGTTTGTTAGATGATTATCATCATGATTGTTGGTACCATTCCATTACCCTCTTTTTCTTCTAAAAACATCATCAATTTCCTATCTTCTCCCTCCATAGACCCCTTTACATCCATTGAAATTGATTAGTTAATAACGTTATAGTTGTTAGTTTGCATTAAAGTTAATTTATGAATTTTTATGTTAGAAATTAGGAATTTTTAACAAAAAGGTCTCAGGAAGATATCACATCCTGTAAATGGTTTATCATCTGACACATGGCATGACAGGCAAGCCAGAGCAGTGGATAAGGACGAGCTCTTGAATGTACAAGCATGAAGAAGAATTGATTTTACAGCAGATCAAAAGCTCCTACTTAGGCGGTCAATGCTGGGTCAAGCCCTAGCCTTTTGGTTACAAAGGCAGTAAAAGCCATGGTTCCTAAATCAGTTTCATTTTGTCTTTTTGGAAATCGTTTTGTCTTTTTGGAAACCGGTTCATCTTAGAATGACCGCAAATCATTCCACTGTAAAAGTAGGAACAACTGCTTCAATGAATGTGCATTCGACTCAAGATAGGAAGGCAGATAAAAACTCTGTATCGTTTTTGTTTTCGGGACATGTTATGTTACCTCTGTGTATTGTTTTAAAGAACTGAATTCATATATGTGATTGCAACTCTTAGTGTTTGAATACAATTACGATTTCACTCCAGCATTGTCTATGCGTTAATCTTGTCGATTGATTGAACTCATTCCAGCGTACCATTGAAACGTGGATGAGCCCTGTGTGGATTGGTATATTGTGCCTTTCATTTTCATTACTTTTGAATTTATATAGAACGCATTTCCATTGCTTTTGAACGCATGTCGTTTAATGTCATTTTCATAGCTCTTGAATTTACACAGAACGCATACTGTTGATGTTATTTCCATGCTAATGATTTTGTCAATTTGATTACGATTTCTCACAAATGGAATCTATGGTGCTTGCTTAAATATATCATCGTTAGATCATTGAATTAGGTCTTGTAAGGGATTTGGTCTAGCGTTATGTTTTAAGGCATTTCCATAAACTCTGTTTGCGTATGTATTTAAAGTTCAGTGTGTTTTTGATTTCTTTATGAGTGCTTCAGTATTAACTAGACAGAGTTTTGTGCACATCATCCTTGTAAGGGGATTCAAATCTCAGTCTAGCTATACTTTGTATCTATGGGACAGTTAGATAATCTAGGTAATCTGAGTGTTAAAGTGAGAGGAAACATACCTCAACCTTCTGTAAAGAAGTACTGTCACCTATCACCACAAACACTTAGTTGAGAATCCTTTATGCCTATAGATTTTAGGCACACGCCTCGAAGTTTACTTACCCAGGTTGATAATAAATCTAGTCTAATCTAGCACCCTAGATTGGCCACTACATTTTGGCGCCATTGCCGGGGAAGCGTAGTTAGAGGATTTTGAAAAAAAAAAAAACATCAATCAAAATATAATTTTTTTTTTTAAATCAACAAAAACAAACCAAAAACACAACATAGATTTGACTGTCACTGTAGAAATCATGTTTGCTTATGCCTAGATTTAGAGATAGTAGAGGCAGATTCATAAAACCCCCCCATCCAAAAACTAACTTATCATCAGGAGCAGACTCTGTGGGAAAAACTGAACACACAACACCAGCTGAGGAAACCATCATACAAAGATTAGAGGATAAACACAAGTCAGGCCGAAGACTTACACTTATTGAGAGACAAATCTTATTGGCACACGAATCTTAGAAGAAACATCCCCCCGAATCTTCCAAAAAGAGATAAAGTAGAAGCATAACTCAACAATCTCTAGAACAACTCTTTGGAACAAGTGACACTGAACAAACAATCAAATCACTAGAAGAATTTAATGAAATGGCTGAGGATGGAGGAGGATCAGCAAGAAGACCCACTCCTGACCAACAACAAAATCAAAGAGAGGAGGAAGAGTCAACCTTTAAATTTCCTATTCACGAACCAGAAGACAATCATGATGAGGAAATAAAAATGAAAAACATACCTCCTTCTGTGTTACCAAACTTTTATGGCATAGCTTCAGAAGACCCAAATTCATTCTTGTTTGAGTTTGACATTGTATGTCGAACATATGGTTACACAAATGATGCCCATAGGCTTAGACTCTTCCCAGCAACATTAAAAGCATCAACACTAAGATGGTTCATGGGACTTGGTGAGCATGCAATAACTGATTGGGATGGCATGAGAAGAATATTCCTAAAGAAATACCAACCTTATTGTAGATCGAAAGATTCTAAAGATGATATCTTTAGGATGAATCAACAAGAGGATGAAAATCTAGAGGAGTACTTGGAACGATTTGCTTACAATTTACAAAAATCAAAACATCGATCCATGACTCTTGATCTCATTCGAACAATATTTTTGAAGGGAATTCGAGAAGAATACTTAGATGATCTTAATTTGATGGGAAAAGGTGATATTTCCACCTTACCTTTCGAAGAAATTGTTGATTTATGTGAAAAATATTCTAGGAGAAAAGCCAAAATTGGAAAAAGAACGATATCATCCAAAGACACAAAATCTGCTTTAGCAAGTGCCACACGAGCTGAAATAGGAAATTTGTTAGAGGAATTCAAAATAGATCTATTGAGTACCTTAGGAACTCAAATTGACACTCTTAAAGCTAAGAAAAGACAAGAAGAAGAAGATCAAATGATGGATGTCTTTTGTCCAAAATGCTGGAAGAAACATGCCTTAAAAGATTGCCCATTAGAAAACATTCAAGTGTGTGCCTTTTGTACTGAAAATCATGATATATTTCATTGCTCTAAAGTCAAGGTTTTGCAGAATTGTAATGTGGCAGCTAACACAGATATGGAGAATGTGTATTTTATGGGCACAAAGAGACCATGGCAGCCAAGACCTCCACCTCAAGGTATGTTCCCAAACCAGAATTTGAAATTTCTTGCACATGATCAGATGTATGCTTAGAATTCGTGGAATGTACCCATGCCATGGCAGCACCAAAATTACCCACAACAACAATGGAGACCATCTCAGCAATACTCTCAACAATATCAACCATATCCTCAACCATACCAACCATATTCACAGCCTTATCAACAATATCAATCATATCCTCAACCATATCAGCAATATCCTCAGCAGCAATTTGTTTACCCACATCAACCCCAACCCACTCAACAAGCATTGCCTGCTCCTCTACCAATAAATCCACCACAATTACAACTTCCATCTAACCAACAACCTCCTAGACCTACTCAAATCCCTGCTCAACCTGTACCAAATCCAAATAACAGAGCAGAGAGACCAGCTTACAATGTAGATGAGGGACCCTCATATCCCACATTACCCTTGCAAAATATCAATTTGAGGTCTGGGAAGGTACTTCACAAAGAATCCCCATCAGTTGAAAAACAAGGAGAAAATGAGGAAAATGAAAATGAAACCCCCATTCAAAGGAAACCAAATGATGACATCAAACACAAACAGATGCAACCATTGCAACCACCACCTTTTCCAGACCGATTGGTCCAAACAAAACTTCCCATGTCTATACCATAGTTTGATGTTTTAGATGAGTTAAAGAATGTCTACATAAACATTCCGTTACTACAAGCCATAAAAGACATTCCCATATATACTAAAGCCATCAAAGAACTATGTCTTAAGAAGCCTACTAGGAAAAGAGTTGATCCACAAACCATTCATGTTATTGGACATTTAGCTGGCCTTATGGCAAACACCATTTCAATGGAAAAGTATGTTGATCCTGGTATCCCTAGTGTCACTACAATCATTAACAACATACATATTCCAAACACTTTAATTGATCTTGGGGCCGCCATAAATGTGATGACTCTTGAAACCATGAAAACCCTCCAGCTCACAAACTTGCAACACATAACAATTGTTCTAGAACTTGCTAATAGGTCTAAAGTGATTCCTGAAGCGATTTTGGAGGACATGATTGTTTCATTGGACTCTTGGGAGTATCCAGTGGACATTTTAGTTCTTCAACCAAAATCCAATTTAGGAGGACACCCTATCATCCTTGGTAGACCATGGTTAGCAATTGTTGATGCATTCATAGGATGTCGATCGGCTAATATGATCATCTCATGAGGAACTGAAAGAAAACAACTCACTCTTTACCCATCAGCACAATCACCAGCAGTAGCACACAATTTATGGCTTGATGATCAATACAATGATAAGGTAGAAGTTCAATCTGTTTTCAGCATCAACCAAATCTATGATTTTCAAGAACATGATAATGATGACTTGGTAGAATTGTTTCTCTCTCAACCAAATGTGTCTGAGGAATTGAGGAATGATCAATACCATGCTGCCAATGAACTTCTAGCACAAAATTTTCAGGAGACATGCACCATTCATTCTTTGCAAACAACATTTCACAACATTTTCCCTATCCAATCCATCACCAACACACAGAGTAAGACCATAGAGATTAGTCCAGGAAAAACATTGAATATTGGCACTCACCTAGACTCATCTCAGGAAGAGAAATTGATTCAACTATTGAGAAAATACCAGAAGGCATTTGCCTGGGACTACACCGATATGCACGGAATCCACCCTGAAGCATGCACTCATCATATTTATACAGATAGCAATGTTAAACCGGTGAGGCAACCACAGAGACAAATGAATCCCATGCTTCAGGATATTGTTAGAGAAGAATTACAAAAACTGTTAAGAGTCAATTTTATCTATCCTATCTCTGACAGCCAGTGGGTATCCCCATTGGTCGTAGTGCCCAAGAAAAATGGTAAGTGGAGGATTTGTGTTGACTACAGACAATTGAAAAAAGCCACCCTTAAAGATTATTTTCCACTACCATTTATTGACCAAGTGTTAGACACACTAGCTGGGAAATCATCATTTTCTTTTCTTGATGGTTTCAGTGGCTACAACCACATCAGGATAGCCTTAGAGGACCAGGACAAAACCACTTTTACTTGTCCTTGGGGCACCTATGCTTATAATGTTTTTCCATTTGGACTTTGGAATGTTCCAGCTACATTTCAGAGAGCTGTATTAGCTATTTTTGCTGATTTAGTTCATGATTGTGTTGAAGTTTATATGGATGATTTTTCAGTGTATGGTGATTCATTTGAGCATGCATTAAAAAATCTTGAAAAAATTGTGAAGAGATGTATTGAAGCTAATTTGTCCCTAAGTAATGAAAAATGTTTTATCATGTTAAATGAAGGGATAGTATTAGGACACTATATTTCTTCTCACGACATTAAAGTTGATCCATCAAAAATTCAGATCATTGTTGATTTGCCAATTCCGAAGACTCAAAAGGAGGTAAGAAGTTTTCTTGGGTATGCAAGCTATTACAGAAGATTCATTGAGCATTTTATTCGAATAGCTTTACCTTTGTTTAAACTTCTAGCCAAAGATGCACCTTTCAGCTGGAATGATAATTGTCAACAAGCATTCGAAACACTCAAAGTAAAGCTATCAACCACACCAGTCTTAAAAGGACCTAACTGGGACCTACCATTTCACAGCTTTACAGATGCAGCTGATACTGCAGTAGGTGCCTCATTAGGCCAAAAAGAGCAGTCTTGTCATTATGCTATTTATTTCATTAGCAAAAATCTAACACCTGCAGAATTAAACTACACAGTCACAGAAAAAGAAATGCTTGCAGTCATACATGCTGTGAATAAATTCCGACATAATATAACTGGTTATGAGGTTTTTGTACATACTGACCATTCTGCCATCAAGCACTTAATGAATAAACCAGTAACTAGTGGCAGAGTTACCAGATGGTTTTTATTGTTACAGGAATTTAACATCACAGTGTTGGATAGACCAGGTAAGGAGAATCAGGTGGCAGATTTTCTTTCTAGATTGCAAAATCAAGGTGAGGTTGTTCTGGTTGAAGATTCTTTCCCAGATGAAAATTTATTTGCAATTTCAGTAGTGAATCCTTGGTATGCTGATTTGGCCAATTACTTGTCCACAAGAAGAACACCACCATCTTTTACTTCAAAGGAAAAGAAGAGGCTAATCAAACAGAGTGCTCGATACTCATGGGTTAATGGCGATTTATTTTAAACTGGTTATGATATGATTATTAGACGATGTGTAAGAAATGATGAAATTATTGATATTTTAAAATCTTGCCATGATGAACCATGTGGTGGGCATTTTGCAGCTAAACGAACAACATTCAAGATCCTCAGTCTTGGATACTACTGGCCATCCATTTTTAAGGATTCCAAGAAGTACGTGAAGAGTTGTGATAGCTGTCAAAGAATGGGTAGGCCAACAGCTACAGATGAGATGCCCCTTCAGCCTCAAGTACACATAGAGCCATTTGAAAAATGGGTTCTAGAGTTCATAGGACCCATCAATCCAACTTCCAATGGTAAGAGGTACATCTTAGTATGTACCGATTATGTGACAAAGTGGGCTGAAGCTAAAGCACTAGTCCGGGCAACTGAACAGACAGTGGTAAATTTCCTCTTTGAAGAAATTTTTGTAAGGTATGGAGTACCAAGGGAGATAGTAACAGATCAAGGTACTCAGTTTACTTCAAAGTTAGTTAAGGACATCACCGAAAAATATCAAATCAAGCACAAAAGAAGTACACCTTACCATCCACAGGCCAATGGCCAGGTGGAATCAACAAATAAAACATTGGAAGGAATTATCACTAAGACCGTAGCAATGAATAGAAAGAATTGGGAGGAGAATCTCAAAGATGCACTCTGTGCTTATAGAATCACGTGGAAGAATACTACAGGATTTACACCATATCAATTGGTGTATGGCAAAGAGGTAATGCTTCCTATTGAGTTTCAAATACATACCTTTAAGATGGTTGTAGATTTGGGAATTGATCTTAATGAAGCACAACAAGAAAGAATTCAGCAGTTGAACCAGCTGGATGAAATGCGGCAGCAAGCAGAGGAGACAACACTCCTCATGCAAAAACAAAGGAAGTAGTGGCATGATGCACATATCAAGAAGAAACAGTTCAAAGAAGGAGATTGGGCTTTACTCTTTGACTCTAAATTCAGAGATCATAAAGCCAAGTTTACTACACATTGGATGGGCCCATATGAGATAGTTCACGTTCATGAGAATGGATCAGTTCAGCTTATTACCATTGATGGAGAAGGTCACTCCTTTCTTGTCAATGGCCATAGATTAAAACTCTATCACAAGCGCATCACCAAAGAAGATTTTCTTCAAACTGTATCTCAGCAAAGGGAGGTTGAGATATTGCAGCCTTCAGCTGTAGTATCTCTACCTTAGTTCATTTCATTTCCATTTCATCACTTAAGAAAAAAATAAAATAAAATAAAATAAAATAAAATAATAATAATTATATATATATATATATATATATATATATATAGAATATATATATATATATATATATATATATATATTATATAATATTATATATATATATATATATATATATATATAATATATATATAATATATATATAATATATTAGATATAGATATAATGGTTTAGATGTGAAAACTAGACTCTGGCACACTCTAACCCAAAATTCTTACTTGAAAACCAATTCTTTGGCTGGCAAGAATTCCTTGTTCTTTTTGTTTCTTGTTGATTTCTCACTTCAATAATGACTTGAGGACAAGTCAAAGCTTCAGTGGGGGAGAAGCATCAACATTTTTGTTTTTTATCTCATCTCCTCACTGCAAATTTTCAAAGAGTTTATCTCTTCATTGTAAATTCTCAAGAAGTTTGTTTCAGCACTTCAGTATTTCAATAAAGAAGTTGTTTGTGTCTTTGTTTTAATCAGAGGGACCTATTTGTAACATTATGCAGCGGGACCTGTTCAGAAGACCATGATACCAGCACCAACAATAGAGGGACCTGTTCAACAAACCAGAGGGACCTGTTAGAGACTGCTACCTCAAGCCACTTCAACAAAAGCTTCAACAAAGTTCAACAAAGATCCAAAGGTTGCTTGTCACCAAGCCTCCATCAAACATCAAAGATCAAAGAAGCTGCACACATATAGTCTTTTCCAGATTTCAAAGAGGCTGTGCAAACATTATCCAGATCTCAGAGGGACCTGTTATGGACATCAAAGATTCATCACATCTGAACAAGAAATCCTATCTATGCATGTCAACTCAACTCTTGATCAATCAATAGAAGTGTAAAGTATTATTATCATTTTTATTTTTAACATTTAAATTCTTAGATTACTTTAGTGTTAAATGTAATGACTGTAATTGCTTATAATCAATTTCAAAAAAAAATTCCCCACATATCCACCACTCTCATCATATTTTTAATCCCTACCATGTTTCAACGCTCTAGCCTATCCCCATATTTTCCTACGCTTTCTAATCTGCTATCCCACCAGCCTTGCTATTCACTCCCTATCAGCCATCGAAACTACTCTCGGTCCAACATCTCCTTAGTCGACCAAGAACTAATGAACAAAGGATAGGTGGTGAACTCTCGGGAAGCCAAATGTTATATTCATGCATTGATTTGAATCAACCAACTTATGACATGATCGCTCGACCAAGTCGACTCATGCAAAGCGACTATCCGTTATTTACAGCTCCAATACTTCATACATGCTCGCGGCATTCTCGTGATGGTATTCGCACAACCCTGTACAGCTACTCCCCTATCATTAAACTATGAGTATGCTCTGTTATCATTACATTGAATTGGGTCGAGTCGGTTGTTAAATCCTATTTCATTCTCAGTTGTAGAAGTATGTTCCATATTAGAAATTTAGTGTTGTGATTTTCAAAAAAGAACGGAGGCCGAGAATGCCAAGTGCTACGAGAGCAAAGCACAGTATTTGGGCTCACAAAAATTCCATCTCCGCCACAATTCAAGGCCAGTCATCCGGTCACTACTCAAGCCACTGAAGGAGCTGATTGCGAAGAACAGAGGATGCCACCAGGTCAGTTGTGTGGAACGAAAAGCAAAGGTAACAAACTAAAATACCCTTGTTTGATTAATAAGCATAAACGAAGAGGGTTAGAGCAAGAATTCTCTGAAGAATGACTAATAGAGTAGAACCAAACACATTTGATAACTCTCAGTACCACGATGATTGCATTGAAATTTTAAGAGAGAAACAATGGCTACTCTTCTTGGAAAAGTTTAATGGAAGCAACGAGGAAGTGACTAAACAATTTGCCTTTACATTCAATGGGGAGAAGGCGCTGATAGGTAATTTCTCATTTAGAGTCTCAGAAGACACTATAGCATAGTCCTTAGGGATCAACCCAGAAGGAGAGAAGTACTTCAAGACTAAACAGTTTAAAGAGAAGTCATGGACCCAGCTCATGTCCAGGTCGAGGGTTTCATCAGTTAATTGGAAGAAGGGGGTCTAAAGGAGCTGGTTGATACATCCATGGGACGAGATGGTGTATATCATCCAAAAGTTTGTTACATGCGAGGGTCGATATAGCATAGTTTATTTGTACCATGTTACACTCCTGCTACATTTAAAAGGGTAGTGCACTATGAGTTTACCATATTTCCTCTTGCAAAGCTTGACCAAGATGTCGAAGAATATTCAAAAGCAGAAAGGTAATGAGGACAAGAGTCTCTATCATTTCGGGCTAATTAAGATTCTCATTGAATTTGAAGTACAGAGAAGGGGCAAGACATGGAAGGAGTTCCTAGTTGCCAATCAAATCAAGGATAGCGAAGAAGAGCAAGAGCAACAAGAATACTCAGGATACATGCTTGACATTGACGAAGAGATTCCTGTGCATAAATCAAACGATGTCCCTCCACCCAGTAGCAATGTGAGGACGAGGAAAATGAGACAAGAAGCTGCCCAGAAAAGGGAGTAGGACAAAATTTTCACAACCTATACAAGGAGATCCAGGAGAGCACAAAAGACCCAGTCACAAGAATATCAACTTGAATCCAATGCACATGCACTGATGGATATCGAAAGCAGTGCTCACTCACAGCATGGACAAGAAGCCGAAGTGGAGGTTGAGAGCAATAATAGGCAAGGAAAGGAGTCACCACCTGCAGTTAAGAAACAAAGGAAGATGGAGAAGCAAATTGAAAGATTAAAGGAAGAACTGATGGAAGCCAACATGCTGGAAAAAGTTATTAAAAAGGAGAATGAGATGTTAAAAATTCAGAGTAAGAAAACCCAGCAGAAGAATGAAAAGCTCAAGGAGCAAATTAAAGAGCTCAAGACTGAACAAGCTGACATTTGTAACTGGGCAACCAAGTGGTATACCCAAAAGAAAGCCATCAAAGAGAAATATAGGAGTTTGAAGCATGAGCTCCACATCCAGAAGGAAGCCCAGGCTAAAAAGAACATAGATGCATTGTTGAAGGCAGCAGAGGTTCAGGCAGGGACAGAGTATAGAGGTAGCACATCAAGCTTAGCATGAGGACATGCTAAGACATTAAGCTTGGGGGAGATGTTGGTACCATTCCATTACCCTCTTTTTCTTCTAAAAACATCATCAATTGCCTATCTTTTCCCTCCATAGACCCCTTTACATCCATTGAAATTGATTAGTTAATAACGTTATAGTTTTTAGTTTGCATTAAAGTTAATTTATGAATTTTTATGTTAGAAATTAGGAATTTTTAACAAAAAGGTCTCAGGAAGATATCACATCTTGTAAATGGTTTATCATCTGACACATGGCATGATAGGCAAGCCAAAGCAGTGGATAAGGACGAGCTCCTGAATGTACAAGCATGAAGAAGAATCGATTTTACAGCAGATCAAAAGCTCCTACTTAGGCGATCAATGCTGGGTCAAGCCCCAGCCTTTTGGTTACAAAGGCAGTAAAAGCCATGGTTCCTAAATCGGTTTCGTTTTGTCTTTTTGGAAATCGGTTTGTCTTTTTGGAAACCGGTTCATCTTAGAATGACCGCAAATCATTCCACTGTAAAAGCAGGAACAACTGCTTCAATGAATGTGCATTCGACTCAAGATAGGAAGGTAGATAAAAACTCTGTATCGTTTTTGTTTTTGGGACATGTTATGTTACCTCTGTGTATTGTTTTAAAGAACCGAATTCATATATGTGATTGCAACTCTTAGTGTTTGAATACAATTATGATTTCACTCCAACATTGTCTATGCGTTAATCTTGTCGATTAATTGAACTCATTCCAGTGTACCATTGAAACGTGGACGGGCCCTGCGTGGATTGGTATACTGTGCCTTTCATTTTCATTACTTTTGAATTTATATAGAACGCATTTCCATTGCTTTTGAACGCATGTCGTTTAATGTCATTTTCATAGCTCTTGAATTTACACAGAACGCATACTGTTGATGTTATTTCCATGCTAATGATTTTGTCAATTTGATTACGATTTCTCACAAATGGAATCTATGGTGCTTGCTTAAAGATATCATCGTTAGATCATTGAATCAGGTCTTGTAAGGGATTTGGTCCAGCGTTATGTTTTAAGGCATTTCCATAAACTTTGTTTGCGTATGTATTTAAAGTTCAGTGTGTTTTTGATTTCTTTATGAGTGCTTCAGTATTAACTAGACAGAGTTTTGTGCACATCATCCTTGTAAGGGGATTCAAATCTCAGTCTAGCTATACTTTGTATCTATGGGACAGTTAGATAATCTAGGTAATCTGAGTGTTAAAGTGAGAGGAAACATACCTCAACCTTCTGTAAAGAAGTGCTGTCACCTATCACCACAAACACTTAGTTGAGAATCCTTTATGCCTATAGATTTTAGGCACATGCCTCGAAGTTTACTTACCCAAGTCGATAATAAATCTAGTCTAATCTAGCACCCTAGATTGGCCACTATAATGATGTTTGTTTTTATGAAATGATATTTATTATAAATTATGTATTGGTGAACTTATATCAAAATTTTATATATGAAATTACATGCAAAACAATTTACTTTAAATAAAAAATGCAAAGATATTTTTATAAATTACAAAGTTTAATATGGTTGAAACTAAAATTGTAAAATTACCATAAATAATTTTCTATTGTATAGATAGTTCATACATATTCATTCTAACTAAATTCTTATTCAAAACATAGAAAGCATAGAAATACAAAAAATGTTTGTAAAACATGTCCAAAAAACAGTCACCACAAAACAAAATCAAATTTACACACAATTAAATTGTACAAACCTCTAAACAAAACTACCTTTCTAGTCATAGTCAAGCACATAAATCAAAAAGTTATGACCTATACTTCTAGTACAAGAGTCAGACAATATCTAATTAATAGTTGCGATTAATTTTCAAAACGTATATTACAACATGTACTCATTAAATAAAATTTTCAAAATATTTATAATAAAATTAAAATATAATAACAATTGATCTATAAAATCAACTATAATTAAAAAAATTGTTCAAAAATAATGGATTATAAAAATAACATTATAATAATTTGATTTTATAAATTTAATACATTAATGTTGGTTTATTAATAATAATTATGAATGAACCATCATTAATATATATATTATTAATTATATTTATTTAATATAATTTTTAAATTAAAGTATTTTAAATAATTATATTAATATATATATATATATATATATCTTTATATTATATATATATATATATATATATATATCTATATATATATATATGTATATATATATTCTATATCTAATGTTAAATCAATAAATAAGAAAATGCAATCAATAACTATTGTCGATAATATTAATTAAAAATATAAAATAATCTTTTAAGTTACTTACAAAATTAAAAAACTTAATTTAAAAAATTAAGCCATGAATTTTTATAATTAATTTAGATTTAATATAACTTAAAAGATTTCATTTTAATAAAATTCAATTTACTACTAAAGTTTTTTTTTTTTTACAAGAATGGTCATAGGATTTCATTATCTGCTTGGCTAATGGCCACACAATCAGTTACAAAGGGAGGAGCAATTTTCAGCTTGCCTTTCTACCAAATGGGAATAGGCTCTTGCCCTTATCCGCTTCCTCTTTTTACAATTGTTAAAGTGCACTTTTGTTGCTAATTGTCCAAGCTGAAAGATACAAACGAACTGATTTAAAAGAAGGCAATAAAACATGGCTTTTTACGGGATAGGCACCCACATGATTTCCTTATTTTTGAGAATAGTTCCAGCCTCTACGTGAACTGCCTTGTTTGCCTGAACGTCTGCTGCTTTATTATTTGTTCTCAGTACATGAAAATAAGTCAAGTGTAGAGACTTTGACATGCTTTTGATTCTTGTAATTAACCTTGCTAGTTGCAGATCTGTTGGGTTGGAGTTGGTCGCCACTGCTCTTATGATTACTTGGGAGTCTCCAAAGATATTTGCTTCCTGAATTCCCAGCTCTTTGAGGAAGATTACACCTTAAAAGAGGGCCAATGCCTCGGCTTGTATGCTAGATGTATGGCCTAGACCCCAGGCGAAATTATGTGGAGTCGTGTTGTCTAGCATAATAATGTGTCCTCTAGCGCCGACCTTCCCTGGGTTCCCTTTTGCTGCCCCATCAAAGAATAGGGAGGGAATTGGTTGATTGGACAACCACTCCCGAAAATCTTTTTCATTTTTCCTAATTTTCCAATCTTCGAGAGCTGGAGGAGAGCTTCTTGGCTTGTGGAAGTTAAGCTTAAGGACATATCCTAGTTCTCTGTCTTGCTGACTAACATTTGAGTCGTCACCTATGCCTTACAGCCCCTCATTTAATTGGAATTTCATTGAGTTGGCTACTATTCTATGATCCTGAACTTTGTTCCGGAATATCCTCCTGTTCCTTTCCAACCAAACCTACCAGCTGATGAATTTTGGCAATGCACTCCAAGCTGTTTTGATCATTTTGTTTTTTGGTTGAGTGCCTGGATATCTGGCCATCCAGCCCGCGAACAAATCTTGAACAGAAGTGGGAAAAATGAGATCATAAGTCCAAGCACCCAGTAGCTCCTGCCAGATAGAGACTGTAAAATTGCATTCAATCATAAGATGAAGGGCAGTTTATGAGTTTGCCTTGTAAAGAATGCATTTGGAAGGTCCATTGAATCCTCTTTTTTGGAGTCTGTCCTCAATGAGAATTTTTTGGTGACAGAGAATCCAACAAAAATGGTCTATTTTGGGAATAGTGGGGAAATTCCATATGCCTACCCAAGGGGCAGGATTGGGAGGCACGTGGGGGCGCTCTAGACACTTAGAGTATCCCTGCTTGACTGTATAGCCTGCTCGTTTTTTCCCCCAACCTCTCACGTCCTTCCTGCATGCGTGGATAGGGGCTAGCCCGTGTAAAAGAGATCTGAGTGCTGCCCATTCAGATTGCAAAACGTTGGGCACAAAGAGTTGTTTCCAACTCGCCCAGGAATCCTCTGTCCACAACAAAATGTCCCATAGAGTGTGGACGTTTGCCGCAGCAAGCCAAATCTTTAGTGCTGTAAAATCTCCCAATTCTTCCAATGGAGGGCGATCCAGTATTCTGTCACTCCATAACTGAATATGCTTGCCATTTCCAGGGATCCAATGCGAGTAGTTTTTTATCATTGGAGCAATTATGTTGATGAAGTTGCTGAAGTGAGTTTTGAATGTGTTTTTTGGCTGATCCAAACATCTGAGCCTCATTCCTCTGAAATATTTCCTCCACAGTGCAATCTGTGCCCAATTTGGATTAGGAGCAATAATTTTCCAAATTAATTTGGCTCCCATAGCTAGATTTTGAGCCTTGAGATCTTTGAAATTCAATCCCCCTCAAAAATTGGTTTAGTGGCTGTTTCCCAATTGATTAGGGAAAATATCTTATCATTTTGTTTGCCACCTTTCCAGAAGAAATGCCTGATTAATTCCTCAATCTTTTTGATGTTTCCCATAGGTGCCAGGAGGACAGAGAATTTGAAAATCGGAAGACTGCTGAGAACTGCCTTGATGAGCACTGCTTTGCCGATGATGTTGAGCCAAGAGGATCCCCAGGCTTGCATCTTTGCTTTGAATTTGTCGAGGTGAGGAGACCAGTCTTTGCTTGATGCCCTCTTGTTGAAGATTGGCAGCCCAAGATATTTGAATGAGGACCAAATAATGGAGGCTGCAAATCCAAGACATCTAGCTATGGAGTTTGCAGTAGAAGCAGGGATGTTCCAACATAATATTTGACATTTACCCTTGTTTAACACACTGCCTGAGATCTTATAGAAGTCGTCCAGAACTGCTTTGAAATTAACAGCTGATTGCGGTGTGGTAGCTCCTAGCAGAATAGTATCATCAACAAAAAGGGCATGATTGATGCGTTCCACCCCTCTTGCAATGCATAGTCCAGTAATGACTTGTTCTTGCTGCTTTTTATTCAAATAGAAACTGAGAACAGAAGCCTGAATGACAAAAAGGAGAGGTGAGAGAGGGCACCCCTGCCTCAGCCCTCTAGAAGCTTTGAAAAAATCAGCGGCCCTTCCATTCACCAGAGGGGCAATCTAAGGCTCCGATATGCAAGCTTTTATCCACTTTATGAGGCTTTGCCTGAATCCCAATTTATACATTACATCAAAAAAAAACCCATGTCTAACACGATCAAAGGCATTAGCTAGATCTAGTTTGATAACCATACCTTTTTCCTTTCGGTGTTGGCTGGAATGAATTGCCTCTTGCACTAGCACGAAGTTGTCCACTTGCTGCCTGCCTTTGATGAATCCCCCTTGATTGTCCGGTATGATTTTAGGGAGGAATATTTTCAACCTGTTTGCTATCACTTTGGTGATCACTTTGTACCCAATGTTACATAATGAAATTGGGCGAAATCTATTGAAGGAGTTTGCCCCTTTTTCCTTAGGGATGAGGGCGAGAAATGCCAAATTTGTGTAGCCTCCAATCTTCTGATAGTCCTGGGATTTCTGAATCATTTTGAGGAATTCCTTCTCAATTATCTGCCAACAATTTTGTAAAAATCTTGGTGTGAAACCATCCGGTCTCGGGGCTTTATCTGGATCCATGGCGAAGAGGGCCTCCTTGGTTTCCTTGTGCGTGATTTTGCTTTCTAGGACCTGGTTCATTTTGGGGGTGATGAGATTAGGGACAACGTCTAGTAGACTATTATTTTGTTCAACTCCTATTTCTTCCTTGTACAGCTTCTCAAAATGATCTGAAGCTGCCTTTTTTATGCTTGCAAAGTCCTTTAGAACGTTGTTTTCTTCTTTTATTTAAATGATGGATTTCTGTCCTTTCCTAGCTTGAGCTTGTTTGTGGAAAAAAAAAGAATTCCTGTCTCCAGATTTGAGCCAAAGACTTCTAGACTTGAGCCTCCAGTACTCCTCCTCTGCCAGGCATGCCTTATGGAAATTTCGCAGAAGCTTGGCCTCCTTTTCCAAATCCTCTTTTGAGATTTCAACTGTTTCAAGATGGAGATGCTGGCTTTCTAGTTCTCTTTGAGATTTTTTCCTTTTCGCAGCTGGGTTGGGCAGGGACTTGGCCCAATTTTTTAGCATGGCTTTAACTCTTCTAAGTTTTTCCTCCCACACAAAGAAGGCAGAACCCTTGACTAGGTCTTTCCAGCAGTCTCTGACCTTGTCCATAAAGTCTGCCTCTTTGATCTAGAGAGAGTTGAACCTGAATGGAATAGGCCCCAGATCCTTAGTGGTCAACAGTTCCAAGCTAATAGGCTTGTGATCTGATATGTTGCTGTGAAGGATGTGCGATCTAGCTTCTAATCTGAGAAGCAGGAAGGAACTTTGCACCAAAAAGAGGTCCAGTCTTGCAGCTATGTGTCCCAGGCCAACCCTCTTGTTTGATCACGTGTACTTGCCGGTGGTTGGCTTAATATCTATCAGATCCCAATCCTGCATGAGATCTTCTACTGATTCTCTTGCCAGATCTCTGAGAATACTACCTCCTCTTTTTTCTGACGAAAGGAGGGTGAGATTGAGGTCTCCAACTATGATAATATTTTCCAAATCTTCCAGATCTGCCAAGTTTTTGATGGAGTCCCAACATATTTTCTTTTCACCTGCATTATTAGGAGCATATACATTGACCAGACTAATAATTTCCTTAGATTCTAAGTGCTGCAATTTTAACAAAATCCAATGAGTGTTCAGGGACTCAGAGATAAAGGAGAACTTATTTGGATTCCAGAGCGACCCAAGTCCTCCTGATGCTCCACAGGCGGAGGTTTCATGCGCTCCGTCTTTTTTCCAAAACTTTCTGCTTGCTTGGAGGAAGGCTAAATCCTCCAGTTTGGTCTCCTGGATGAGAAGGATGTCTGGGGCTTCCAGCCTTATTAGATTGTTCATTGCTTCTTCCTTGGCTTTGGAGCCCATTCCCCTGCAATTCCAGGAGACTATCTTCATTATTTACTTTTGCTGTGGTGAGCTCCTTTGGAGCTCTGGGTTTGGATCCTCTTCGTCTTTGAGGTTTTTGCTAGAATTTTCTCTAGCATAGGTTGACTGCCCTGGAGCTTGTCTTTGTATGTTTCTTGGTCCCTTTTTTCCTTTGTTGACATTCGGCCTCTTGTAGATCTTCTTGGGGTAGACTGTGAATCCCCTATTTCCCCTTCTTCCTCTGATTCCTCGGACTCTTGGGTTTCCTCCTCCTCCTCTGACATCTTCCCTTTGGATCTCTCTGGTTCGCTTTTAGATTTAGGTGGAGAGACTTCTTTCGGAGTTTCTGTCTCCTGGGTATTTATGATTTCAGGTCCAAGGATCTCAAATTTGTTCCCTTGGCTCTCCATAGGTGGATGTTGAGCAGGGCCCGTTTGGGGGGCTCTGGTATTAGTATTTGCAGTCTTCCTGAAGGAAGTTTTGGGTCTTTTTACCTGATTCCATCCTTCTTCCTTCCCTTTTTCTTCGACCCCTTTGGATGGGCAATCTCTAGCGAAGTGTCCGTAGACTTGACACTTTCAGCATTTGAACGACAGTTGTTCATAGTCTAGCTTCTAAACATGCGTCCAAGGACCTACCCTTAATTTGATGGCTTCTGGTAGTCCGACCTCCAGATATACCTCCACACAAATTCTGGCACAGCCATACTCATCCCTGCTGTTGGCCTTGTCTATGAATTTCCCGAGAGTGTTTCTGATGTGTTTCAGAGAGTCCCAGTTCCAGAAGTGAACCGGGAGATTGGGGAGCCTTACCCATACCGGGACCACAGAAGACACATCCACTGCTGGATCGAAGTCTGGCGTCCATTTATTCAAATACAGCCCTTGAGGCCCCATGAAGTAGGGGCCATTTCTGAAAATAAGATCCTTGTCCTCTTTTTCTGAGAATTCAAGTAGGAAGTATCCTCTTCTGAGGAAGTAAGATGTTACCTTGTTCTTGATTAGTGGAGCCCAGTTTCTGGAAACCCAGTTCTCTATTGATTTCAGGGAGGGCCAGAGACCTGTAAACTGACCAACTAGAGTGCGATCCGCCAGAGATAAAGCTACTTGAATCGGACCTTCAGGAGGAAGAGCGATCTCTGGGATGTCTTCAAGCCTTTTCACGAACTTGGCGGCTTCCACAGCTTTATTCTTGGGCAGAGAGGCCAACAAGGATTTGAAGGCCTCAGCAATGGAAGATGGAGAAGGGGAGGAAGGTCCCTGGGGGGGATCCGGCTCCTCCATGGAGATCCAGCTCAAACCCTAGCCGACCGCAGCCAGAAGCTAGAGCCTTCGGCAGACAAACCCTGGCCGACCGCAGTAAGAGGATAGAGCCCTCGGCGGACCCTCCTGCAGTGACTGAAGTTTGCAGGAGCGGGCAAGGATGCAGGTTTGCAGATCCGCGGGGTGTGGATCTCACAAGATGAAGGGACGAGCGAGCACGCAACAGCTCAGAGCCGAACCCTAATCATCCGTAGTCTTTTGGTATTGTTATTGATAACAAAGAATAGAGATAAGAAATTGTTATTAGTTCAAGAATTTCCAATTTACTACTAAAGTTATTAGAGTTTCAAGAAATTTAAATTTAATATTTATAGCAACTCTTACCAATTTAAATTTAATATCTTACCAATTATATAAAATGTCCAAAGACGATTAAAAAAATATAATTAGCATGGGATATTGCTAGATGTGATCACCATGATGATGCCCTGTTAAATGATTAGATTTTTGGGCTAGCTAATAAAGTTTATATGTGTTGGGGGTGTATATAATTAGATAATATTAGTGAATTTGAATGTGTATTTTAAATCATGTTTATGTTTGTTAGATGGTTATCATCATGCTGTTTATTTTTATAAAATGATATATATTTATTATAGATTATATATTGGTGAACTTATATCAAAATTTATATATGAAATTACAAAAAGAGTTACTTAAAAAGAAATGCAAAGATATTTTTATAAATTACAAAGTTTAATATGATTGAAACTATAATTGTAAAATTACCATAGATATTTTTGTACTATATAGATAGTTCATACATATTCATTCTAACTAAATTCTTTTTCTAAAAACAATTACATATGAGTAAATGTTATTTTCCATTGTACTATTTACTCTTTTTGAATAGAGTTTTCTGCCCTAAAAATTGTTATTATAAAAAAGTTATGATCTCCAATCATAAGCATTCGATTGGCTCTAAAATTATATGGATGCATATATTCCTATATTTGTTGTTTTTGTCATTGTTTTGTAAGTTAACTGCTATCAAAATTTTAAATTACTTCATTAATTGTGGTTTTAGTAAACATCGGGGGCATAATTTAAATACTTCCAAAAGCAATGATAAAAGTATGTAAACTAACAAACAACTAAGTTGAAAACCAAATTATCACAAAATCCAAATTAAACTTATCACAAACTTAGAATTAAACAAATATGTTAAACTTATAATTTTTAAATTATAAATTACACAATTGGAAATACTTAGTTTTAAGTGTAAAAACATTTCCATTGAAAAAAAGGTGTAAAAATGTTTTTAAATCTTACCAATTATATAAAATGGCAATTATTAGATGAATAAAAAACAATATAATTAGCAAAATAAAGAAAACAAAAACATACAACAATAGTATAAATGATGAAATAACACAAGTACATATCACGCTATGTTGTCATCACCCTGATTTTCTTCCTCATTTGACATGATAACACTACTGTTCTCAAAAATATGTTTCGATCTAGGGTCGTGTCTTAATACGAACCACCACTCCCTATCCAACACATCTGGGTAAAAAAACACCTGGTTGTATTGTTTGGGGAAAACATAAGGCTCCCTAGCTTCATGCCACATCTTTCTAGAGTTGATAGATATCAACCCACTATCATGATCTTCCTTTACATTATTCGGATGAAATGTATCCCACCACTTGCACTTAAAAATAACACATTGAAACGAAGAGAAGTACACTTCAATGATCTCTTGTATCTTTCCGATGTAACCTAACGTCCCCTATATTAGGTCTTGATCACAGTGGTTAACATGAATAGATTGGTCAAACTTGACTTCCACTCCATAATATTGTGTTATGCATCCATCATCAACATCCTTCATGCGAAAATGATGTCCATAAGCCCACATAGATGGGAAAAAATGCACCTATAAAAAAGTAAAAAAAATGATAGTCATGTGTCTAATAACCTGAACATAATTAAAATATAAAATATAAATGTTACAATTCAAAGGTGCATTATGAAGTTAAAAATGTACAGAAAGAAATTATTACAGAGTCGTTGCACCCAATCCCTATGTTTAGTGCATCGTCTTCAAAACGCATGTAACAATCAGATGCACCATATTTCTCTCTGACTTGGTCAACAACTCAACTATTGGGGCATATCATTGACATATTTTCTTTTAAATGATCAAGATAAGGCATAGTTCTACCATTCAACTGTCTGAATTCTTTTTTGTCCCTTTTACATTTCCTCCTATTCTATTCGTACATTGCGATCCATGACTGTGTTGCTTTCAAATTGTAAAGAATGGATTTGTTGATGGCTTCAAATTTTGAATTTGATGATGAAATCAAACCGACATATATAATATGTATGAGATCAAAATATACATTATGAAATTCAGTGTGAAGAGTTATTGTGTAGAAATTTGACAAATGAAAGTCACTGACTCTTTATCGTGCGCCTTTTTCCATTCATTTCAAGAAGCTATCCTTCTCTTTTGTCTTCATCACTTTCAGCATCCCAAATAACCACATGTGGTGTGTTATCGATTTTCTTGATGTACTCATTGGCATAATAGAAAGACTCATATGATATGTACCCCTCTACCATATACCCCTTGGGCTGTTCCCTTGTAAAAACCCTCGCTGATTTTCCATGTAAAAAAATAAATAATACGAAGGTCATGGGACACGTATTCCAAGCTGAATGTTGGGAAAAACATAGTGATGGGGATCACTTGTGATTAATTAATGACCATGGAAATTGGCAAAGGCAATGACAAAGACTTTGAAAAGGAGAAGTGGCATTTATTTATGAAAATAATGGAAAATAGGAGAAAAGGAAGGTGAAAGGTCACATGTTGCATGTGAGGAGGAAAATTAAAGGAAAAATAAGGAAAACGAAAAAATAGAGGCCTTAATGATAAAAAGGCTTCTGAGGATTAGTTCACAACTTTTGTCAGTTCAGTCTTTGGCACTCTCATTCTATTCTCTCTCTCTCATACTCTTGCACACTTAGAGTTTTATTGGAGCACTCTTGGAGGAATGTGGCATATTTGGGATTTAGAGAAAGAATGAAAGGAAGAGCAAGAAAGCGCAAGGGAATAACGGGATCAACAACTACAATGGATTTTGGTTGTAGGTACCGAGTTGCATGTATGATTTCCTTGCTAGTTTTGGAATGCATGGCGCATGTATGTGGTTTCTTGGTTATGATCTGTCATTGGCATGGAGGATTGCCTATATTGACAGTGGTTTTTCCTAGCCTTGCCATTTCCTGGATAACTATGGTGTTGTGGGCTTTTCCTTTTCTTTTTTGGTTGGTGCTCATGTTTCTTATGGCTCTGGATTGAGTTATTAGTTCTTGGAGCCTTGGTTGGACAAACACTCTAGAAGCCCTATAACAACTTGGTTGAGTTACTAGTCATGGAATCCTTGGTTGGAAAAATGCTGTGGAGCCCTTGGTGGGTTAAGATACTAGTCCTCAAAGCCCTCGTTGGAAAAACACTCTAGAGCCATGGATAACTTGGGTAGAGACTGATCTAGTGATGGTTAGTAATGTTTGATCGGGAGGCAGAATCACTGGTTGAGGGTTAAGATGGTTTGGCCTCTGGAAGCCTTGGTTTGGTGTTCTTGTTTTATTCAATGAGATCCCATATTCATGCTTGGAATATGGTGCGGAGGTGACTGGATGACAAAGAGTTTTGGTCCAACCAAATCTATGGTAGGGTGGTATGTGGAAGTCCTCGACTTGTTTGTATTTTCATATGTTAATAAGATCTCCTTTTCATTTGGTATTATATGAGTAAATGTGCTTTTCATTATGTGGCTTAAATGGTTGTTTCATCATTAATATTTCTCTGGTTATATGCAGACTATAGGCATGTTTTATGACATACTTGAGTTATGTCTTTCTTCATGTTTTGATTAATAGATGAAATTTTAATGAATGCATGACCTAATAGATGATCTTGCAGCTATTATGAGGAGACATCAATCCCTCTTAACGATTCTTAGATAAGTATGAGACCCATATGATCAGATGTGTATTTATGACCTGTACATTTGATCTGTTTTTGTATGATTAGTTTTGTTGTGCTAATAACAATTACAGATTTATAAATATGTGCATGCTTATTACTCAATGTGCTGAGGTTTCATTATCTTTTTGTGCATACAATCAGATAAATTTCCTTAAGTTTTAAAATACATTCACGATCAAAATAGATTCAGAAACTAATAATGAACAACAAATATGTATATTGCAACAAATCATCAAAGAAACACACTAACACAATGTTTTGATGAAGGAGTTCACCCCTCCTGGTCTACATCTCCTTGGTCCATCTTCCATGGCTTGGGCCATTGTATTAGCTAAATGTGGAAAAAATGTTGTTTACAAAGCTCTATGGCTTTTGCTACCTACACCAGTGTGTTCAGAATGTCCAAATTAGCTAAGAACACCTATTTTTGAGTTCAATTTGGTCGAAAATTGCTCAAGATATGCTTCATTCAATGTTTCCCTAGGAAACCCTGCTAAAACTGGAGAAGACTTCAGTCAGCACCACTAAAGTTAGTAATTTCTCTGAATTTGGTGCGCCTCGAAAACTGCCACCATCTTAAATTTCGGATTAATTAAGTTTAAGCATGATTATTGGCACCTTAAGCACACTTAACCATTTTGCGTTGGCCCATGGTTATGTAGCATGGTCATATGGTGAGGGAGCTGGCCCACCGGGCTGGCTCCCTCTGCTCCACTGTCAGCATCGGTGTCGGCATTAAATAAAGGTTTGTGGCCATCGTTTTAACAAGCCCGTTGATGGTTCAATGGTAATGCACCGGAGTTGGGAGGGGGAGGTCACGAGTTCGACCCGCTCTATGCCCATCCCTTAATACATTTTGCCACATATAAACATTGCGCCTTTGTATATAGTTCAGAGCCTTTGATATATTTCAGACTTTTATCATACCATCACATTTAAAATGCACCATTATATAAATATATATGCGGATTTGGAATTATAATGTTTGTTTATATATATATATATATATATATATAGATTATTATAATATATGACATTAAATCATATAAAACAATATATATTATATATATATATATATATATATATATATATATATATATATATATATATATATATATATATATATATATATATATATATATATAACATATATATCAATATTTCTAAAAGAACAATTTCCACATAATATTCATCATGAACTCATAATTCCACCTTGGAGGACATTGGGAATTTCACCTTCACACAACCAAACTGGCAGATCTTGAAGTGACACTTGTCATAGTCTCATTGGGCAAAAACTGAAGAAGATTCCCATCATGCTGACTGTACTGCCATGTCATCATTCTATCATGTTTTTCAATTTTTTTTTAGCTGTTTAGGAAAACAAATAGCAGGCTTTTTCTCCTTCATCTGAACTCAGTTTTCAGTGAAACGAATTACGTTGCGATCATCCCGACGAGACAAACACATTCATTCAGGTTTCGAGCCAATCTGAGAACTTTTATTTTTGAACTAAATACTGAGCACCTAATCATTCCTCCCCACTAGAAGCCTTTTGGATGCCAAAAGATCATTATTATCTAACAAGTATACGAGGGTACAACCCCCTCATCTTTCCAAGCTCAATCCAATTGGCTTTTGACAAATTTGTTTCCTTGAGCTCCTCTATAAGGAAATCAACATTCACTTGCCTTGTGGACCCCATTCTTCTATCACGGGTGACGTCTTATTGAAACTGATTCAGAAATTCTATAGGAATGCATCTAGAATGTGAAATATGAACATTCTCTCATTGTTCAACAACTTGAATCCTCTTTTTACAAAGATGATACCAGCTTGCACCGTCGACTTGAAAGCTGTGTTTGACATAATACCTGTACTTGTCTTTGCCCTTTTCAAGCTGATCTTTCACTGTTTGTTGCACCATTTTCAGTCGTTCATAGAAACTCATGGTTTTGTCTATGTCATCATCAAAAGCAACATCCTTCTTACCAAGATGACATAACAAAATATAATGAAAATGGATGACAAATTTCACTACTTGGTTTACATGACTCAAGCCCGATTGTACATCTTGAAAGTATGAAATTTTCTAAACATAACTTTCATGTAAAACATAATGACACATGAATACAACAATTACATAATCAATAGGCCTAAAAGGCATAACAATGAACTTGCTGCTTATACCTCTTTTGTACCTTCAAACCAAGTGAAATTTCTAATAAGTATCCATCTAATGAAAGTGCATGGATCGCTGCTACTTAATATTTACACCATGGAAATATTCTGAATGAAATAAGATGGTGAAGTTGCTTGCATAAACTTGAGACTCAAATGAACCTTTCAAGTTTGAAAGAGAATAAAAAAGAATTGAATTGATTTTTTGGTTTGAAGCAACGCATGCCTCTTGATGTTTGCCTCCCTATTTTAAGACTTTGCACACACATGACAATGCATGCCAAGGAGCTTTGAAAGAAGAAATGTCAACAAAAACTCTCCTCCAACATTGGGCTACTCCCAACAAACCTCTTATCAAAATGACGATCTTGGGTGTTGACCAATAAACAATGGCATCCAACTTGGAGAGGCTTTCTTTCAACTTACCTCCTCCAATATTATCCCCCAAATGCATCAAAGAAGTGAAACCAAACTTGTACTTTGATATCTACAAATCATCAAACAATTTTCCTTCATAGGTGACATGTGCATAATAAAACTTTCTAAACATGTTTATGTCACCCAAGTGGACAATTTCTTCAAGAAATGACTCTTTTTTCTATAATTCAAATACATGTATGTAATAGAAGTGCTACAAAGAACATACAACATTAAAAACCATACAAACCATTCTTGTTTGGTGTTATGTATATTCTTGCACTGATCTCTTTTTACAACTTTGCTTTGGTGAAAACTACTCTTTTTGTCCTCTTTCTTGAAATGATTTTCATTCCTCTTTGGCACCATAACCATTGTGTCACAACATGGCGTAAGGAATGATTGAATGAGACCATTATTCAACAAAATTTTTCATTGCATTGGTGTCTCTACAATTTGCAATTTTGTCAACCCTTGCATGCTAACATCACAAAGAGAAACCTCTTGCTGCAAAGATATTTCATGTGAAGTTTTTTTCTCCTTGAAGGATGATTCTTTCACAACCTGAAATACTTCATCACTCTAATGAACGGAACCAAACAAATCAGAATTGAAACTTGCATTACATGCAACAACATTTTCATAAACAATATCATCATTTGGATTGAACATGAGAAGTACTAAACTTTTACTTGAATTCACTAGTCTTTTTGCCTGCCCTGCATTAACAACTGATATGTTTAAATTTTTGCGATGGGCTCTCACTATATACTCCACACCATCCTTGAACAAGTGATACTTGTTTTCATGGTGTTAAAAGACTGCTTTCTGGTCATACAAATATGGACTACCCAACACCTCACCTGAAATATCAAGCAATACCACATCTAACTCTACTTCGTCAACAAAATTTGAAGTGATTGCAAACTTAAACAAGCATTTACTTGTAACCTGTAAACTGGTGTCTCTTGTTATCCATCCCAAAGGGTATGGTTTATGGTGAGGTACAGTTTCAAGATTCAATCTATTGACTAAGTATTTAGAGATTAGATTCACTTGTGACCCACTATCGAAGAGTGTGTCAGTCTTGGCGTGTTTAGATATGACCCTAACATGAAATAACTCAATTCATCTCTTTTCATCTAGAGTAGTAGTAGTGTTAGAATTTTGTGAACTAGTGCTTGCAATATCTTGTTTTCCTTTGATTCTCATGACAATGATTTTGTTTTCATCACCTGATTCATAACCTAAATCTTCTTGAGTGATAGCAGTGGTTTTATGTTTCCCTTTATTGTTGAACTTATTTGGTCTCATTTTTGGATGGAGTATCCCACAATGATCCTCATTATGTCCCTCTTTTGAACAATGTTTACATATAACTTTCTCCCTTTCTTTCTTCGCACTTGCATTTTTCTTCCCTTTCCATTTTCCTCCTTTCTCTTTCTCCTTACCCTTAGGTGGCTTTTTATTACTACTCTCTTCATAAGTGTTCTTTCCTCTAGATTCAAGATGTGTGGCTTGCACACATACTTCATCCAAATTAGTTGGATTGAACATAAGAATAGTGTGTTTCAGATAGGAATTTAAACCCCCAATATATTTTAGTAGTGTATCTTCGGAATTCAAATTCACTCCTAATAACAAAGCCCTTTTCCTAAACTCCTGTGTATAATCTTGGACTATTTGGCCTTTAAGCTGCCTAAAATTATGCCAACTCATAATCGCTTTTTGCATATAGGCTAAAGGATAAAACTGTCTTTTAATTGCAAAAACAAATTCAACCCAAGTGATGGATATCTTACCATGGATTCTGATTTCCTCTTGAGTCTTTGCTTCCCACCAAACTAGTGCAGCTCGTTCTAGCCTCAATGAAGCCAATTGGATCTTTATGTCTTCTTCTTGAAGGTTTTTAATTTTGTAGTATACCTCCAACTGTTGAATCCAATTGTCCAACTTTTCTGCTTTCACCTCCCCATTGTACGTGGGAAGTTTGAATTTTATATCCAATTTCAGTAATGGAGTTTTTCCTTTTGGGGTTTTGGAATGAGTATGGGCAGTTTTGATGGTGGAGTGGAAGATGATATTGTGTGAGATGATGGAGATGATGTTGAAGATGATGAGGATGGTGGATATGGAGGTGGCTTTCCACCAATCCCTTTGGAATCTTTCTTCTCATATTTTTTGTCTATATGAGCTTCCTTCTCCATGTGGAGGTTTAGAACTCTCTCCAACCATTCTAGTGTTCCTCTCCTCATAGAGGACTTTAACCATCTCAGTCAAAGTATAGAAATATTTATTGAATTCTTCCTCTTTTGAAGAGGGACCTTCAGGCTCTCTTTCTCCAGACATAATGGCTACAGATTTAGGCTCAGAAATTGGTACTACTTGTACTTCTTCAATCTCAGTTGAAGACCAAACTTGAGGAGTTTCAAGTACATATGGAATTGGAACTTTGGGTGGTGGAGATTGTGTCATTGTGGCTCTTCTTCTTCTGGGAATTACCTCAGGAGTTGCAACCAATATCTTCCCTTCTCCTTTATGCAATTTTAACCTTGTAAGCATCACAATTTTGCAACCATTAAAACCATAATTGCACAAAATCAAGCAATCAAGCAATTCAATATTTGCTCTGATACCAACTTGATCTGTTTTTGCATGATTAGCTTTGCTATGATAAAAATTACAGATTTATAAATATCTGCATGCTTATTTCTCCTTGTGCTGAGGTTTCATTAGCTGTTTGTGCATACAATCAAGTAAATTTCCTTAAGTTTTAAAAGACATTCATGAGAAAAATAGCTTCAGAAACAAATATTGAACAAAAAACATGTACAATGAAACAAACCATCAAAGAAAAACATTAACAAAATGTTTTGATGAAGGAGTTCACCCCTCTTGGGCTACATCTCCTTGGTCCAGCTTCCATGGCTTGGGCCTCTATATTAGCTCAATGTGGAAAAAATGTTGTTTACAAAGCTCTATGGCTCCTGATACTGGCACCAATGTGTTCAGAATGTCCAAATTAGCCAAGAACACCTCTTTCTGAGCTCAATTTGGTCGAAAATTGGTCAAGATATGCTTCATTCAATGTTTCCCTAGGAAACCCCGCTAAAACTGGAGAAGACTCCAGTTAGCACCGCCAAAGTTGGCAATTTCGCTGAATTTGGTGCATCTCCAAAACTGTCTCCATCTTAGATTTCAAATTAATTAAGTTTAAGCATGATTAGTGGCGCCTTAAGCACGCTTAACCATTTTACGCTGGCCCATGGTTATGTAGCATGGTCGTATGGTGAGTGATTTGAATTGGATCCATGAAGAAAAATCAAAGAATCGTGATTGTATCAAATCGGGAAAAACTTCGAGTTCAAGAGCACAAAGCGATCAGAAAGACCTCTAAACAGTGGCAGTTGGCAGCCAGCGTGGAACGACGAGGACCTCGGTCAAAGTGCGCTGACTGAGGCCCATGGAGACTGCGCAGGAGCCAAAACTAGCACTTGGGAAGCCCAGATCGGGAAAAGGAGGCTGTTTCAATCGCTGGGCAAAACCCCTCAAGAAGGAAGGGTCCCGAGTGTTCAATCACATGGAAGTTGGGAGAATCGTGGGGAAAGCGCTAAAGGCTAAAGGCGGGAACCGCGCTCCAAAACTGCTGGTATTTATCAGGGGCACCCTTGGGCAGTAAGCGGATTTTGAGAAAAACGAGCGATTCCACTTAGCGCCCGACACGTGGCAGGTGGAGGAGAGAGAAAACCACCGCTCATCGCGCACTAATGGTCGAGTAAGTCAACTGTGTGAAATGAGAGAGTGACGTTGGATCTAGGAGCTCCAGATCTAACGGCTAAGAATGCGCCCAATGAAAGAACCAGATCTAACAGGGGATTTAGCCATGGTAGAAGAATTTTGCCATCCAATTTGACCGCCGAGTTGGCGGATGACTCATTCCACAATGTAACGGAAAAAAACCGAGCTAACGAGGAAAAACTGGCGCAGTTCGCAAGAGGACAAGTGGCCACTCCGTGTGAGTCATTGATGATGATGCCAAGACAAGGAATTCCAAGCGAGCAGTAGCAGGCGACCTGATGGAGGAAGAAGAGGAAGCGAGAATTCATGATATCGTTTGGCTTTAAATCCAAGAACAGAGACCGAGAGAGGACACCGAGAGGAAGAACCGGAGAGAAGAAGACAAAGATAGAGAAAGGAAGAGACAATGAAGCAAAGAGTAGAAAGATAGAGAGCCGAGCTGACCTGTAGCATAAGACAGCATCGAGAAATCCCTGAGAGGATCTGTCAGGAATTGAGCACCATATTGGGCTCCTCCCATTAAAGACCAGAAAGGTCAAGTTCTGGTAAGGAAAGGAGTCTGTGTACTCTAGTGGCTTAGGGGATCCAAGAACCACCCTACCAAACATTGTTCTATTTCAGGAGACTCAATTTGAGCTCCTCATTGTAATTCTCTGTTTTAAAGACACAATAAAAGAAGGCCACCACTCAAAGCTAGATAGGAGATGTAGCCCTGGAGGATATGGTGAACTCCTTATTAATTGTTGTGCTCTTGTATTTGCTTACTATGTTTCTCTGTTGTTTTCCATATTTCCAGTGTCTGTGTATTTCGCAATCTGATCAATCCGTTGCCTAAAATCACATAGACACACACCAGCACATGAGTCTATAGTACCTTCATTCAGTAGTTAATTAACTGAGGTCACTCATAGGGTGATTATCAGATCAGTGAGGGAGATGGCCCGCGGAGCTAGCTCCCTACGCTCCGCCGTCGACATCGTTGTCGGAATTAAATAAAGGTTGGTGGCCACCGTTTTAACAAACCTATTGATGGTTCAATGGTAATGCACCGGAGTTGGGAGGGGAAGTCACAGGTTCGACCCACCCTCCGCCCATCCTTTAATACATTTTGCCACATATAAACATTGCACCTTTGTATATAGTTCAGAACCTTTGATATATTTCAGACTTTGACCATACCATCACATTTGAAATGTGCCATTATATAAATATATATGCGCATTTGGATTTATAATGTTTGTTTATATTATAATAATAATTATAATAATTATAATAATAATATATTAATTATAATATAATATATGACATTAAATCATATAAAATAATATAAAATTTATATATATATATATTATATATATATATATATATATATATATATATATATATATATATATATATATATTTCTAAAAAAACAATTTCAACATAATATTCATCATGAACTCATAATTCCACCTTGGAGGACATTGGGCAATTTCACCTTCACACAACCAAAATGATGAATCCTGAAGTGACGCTTGTCATAGTCTCATTGGGAAAAAACTGAAGAAGATTCCCATCATGCTGACTGTACTGCCATGTCATCATTCTGTCCTGTTCTGCAATTTTTTTAGCTCTTTAGGAAAAAGAACAATAGGTCTTTTCTCCTTCATCCGAACTCGTTTTTCAGTGAAACGAATTGCGTTGAGATCATCTTGACGAGACGGATGAACTTGTTCAGTTTTAGAGATAATATGAGAACTTTTATTTTTGAGCTAAATAGTACGCACCTTATCATTACATGGTTATGATATGTTTAACAGAATTCCTGTCATGACTGGTAGGGGTCAGGACTAGTCCTTGTTCAATTTTTTGCATTAGCAGCCTTATTTAGTTGTTATTTATCATTTTTGGAAGTTTCATGAATTTCTAAGCAGAGGCCTAAATCCTAGCCTTGAAAAAGTGGCTCAGAATTAAGGGTTAATGACACAAAATCGCCTGAATAGGACTCTTGGACTTCCTCATAAACTTTGAACTTCCAATTGACTCTTTATCTTCCCTAGGACTTTTAGACTTCCACTATGGCTCTTGAGCTTCTAAGTGACCTTGATATTCCCTCTTGGTCTTTTCCATAATTTCAATATTTGTCACTAATGACAAAATAACACATTTACAAAATCATAACATAAGGTGTAATGAGCTTTGACATAGTATTATGTAGGAGAGATATCACTCTTCATGAAATTTATTTATGCCTTTGTGACCGCTAGGGTAACTCTGGTGCTAAGTCAAATATTTCATGATCGCCACTGATTTGAATAATGCATCTATGAAGCATTTAGATATAATTGTCCCATAAAATCCCTGCAGTTCTAATCCTTCAAACACAAGACCAATACTTAGGTTGCAAGATAGACACATTTTGTTATAATAAAACAAGATATTATTTTCATAAATAAACTAATAAACATCATGAGTGTTGTAAGGGTGGTGAGAGTTCATGATCCTGAAACAATGATTGAGCTTGATCAACTCCTATCTTGGTCCTTTGGTTCACTGTGGCCCTCATCCTTTTGTTCTTTTTCATGCATTCCTTTTGATCTATTTGATGAAATAACTTTTAACTCCTTAGTCAAGACTCCTAACCTATTGAATGCGTTTTATTATTTATGTGCAAATCTTAGCAACCACATTATTTTTTTCGAACCACAATAGCACTAACACTCTTTATTTTTTATCATCCACAATATCTTTTATGCCCATTTCAAGTGGTTTTCATTAGTGGCATCGTATATGTTCCCTTTTAACACTTAATCCCTTGGGTCCACCTTCAATACTTTTCTAGTATAGTATTAATACGTACTTAAGTCCACCTTCAATACTTTTCTAGTATAGTATTAATACGTACTTTGTCACATTTCTCTTTGCCCTTTTACAACATTCATTGCATATGCATGATTACAATATCATCCCCATATCTTTCTTGCATCATATATATATAGCCTTCATGTTATTCTTCGATTTATAATTTAAAGATACCTCAAATGTAACTCTATTGCATATGTTGCTATAATTACGCGGTAAGGCATTACCCTATGAGAAGAAGTCCCTTCCATGCCACTGCACCATTGTGGAACGTTGATGGTGGTGTTAGAAGATTAAAATAATGACTGCCATCAGATTCAAGGCTGGTGTTGTCAATTACAATTCGGTACCACTGCTGAGAGGTTGATATGCCGGTCTCAATTATTTTACTCATGTCCTATTTTGTCTCCTTGTTTTGGCAGTCTGATGCATGGATGCCCTGGGTAGTGAACGATTCAACAGAAGTCCCCGAGATGATCTTGGATAGGCAAAGCTACTGCTTCCTCCTCACCTAAGGGAAGCCTCTTACAGAAATTCATTCCAAATCGGCTCGCCCCATAGGGATTCGAAATCGGCTCGCCCCATAGGGATTCGATTGAGTTGCAAACACCAATTCCTTTCGAACAATTTTTCAACCCCCAAGAATCATCGGGGCGAAGTAACATGCAATCAACACTCTCCAAAATGTGAAAAACAGAACGAGATTTCGGTACCATTTACTCTTTCTGCAATAAAATTCATTGTTTATGCATCCGATTGGAGAGATTTTATTGTTTAAATTTTTGCATTTGATATTTTAGAATTCCAAAACTCATTGTTTCTCTCATTGGATTTTAAATCAAGTTATGGCGGAGCAGTATAAATCTGATACACCAATGTGGAAAACTTGAGGTCAATGCTCTATTCAGACTATTACCATTGTAATTATTTTGTCTGTTTTCAAAGAATTATAAATTAAAATCATTTACCTTGAAACTCCATTAGAAGGTTAAAATTATAACATGCTAAACTAACCATAAAAGAATGAAAACAAGATTATTAAGTGTGAATTATAATGCTAAGAATGAAAACAAGATTATTAAGTGTGAATTATAATGCTTCATTTGGTCTTTTCCCCTTATAAAAATTGAGATGAGTTTGAACTTGTATTTAGGTCGCCCAGATTGATGCAACATCTACAACTTAAACTCAGGTCAAAATGGGTGAATTTCATGCAATCTCAACGAACATTTTGCGCTTCACGACGAATTTCAACCGAAAGATAGTCGTTTTATCCTTGCACGCAATGGTTGTCTTATACTCGAACTATAGCATGAAAATGAAAAGGATACTGTAGATCAGTGGATTTGTTAGTTTTGTTGTGTTGCTGGCTGAGAATGTGAAATACTTTAGATAATTAAATTACACTGGTAATTATATTTTATAATAGGAAGATAAACCATTTGTTAACTGGATTTATTAGTTTTGTTGTGTTGCTGGCTGAGAATGTGAAATACTTTAGATAATTAAATTACACTGGTAATTATATTTTATAATAGGAAGATAAACCATTTGTTAACTGGATTGGCGTTCCGGAAAAAAATGTATTTTTAATATTAAGGAGATTTTCAAAAAATATTCTTTTTTCAAATATTTATGAATTATGGTCTTTTGTTTTTAAATGTAGAAATAATTTTATGTGTAATGGATGGTATTTGCATTTTAAATTTTGATAATTAATTGGAAAATTTTATAAATTTAATAATAATTTTTGTTTTTAATGTTAGTTACAGGTCCAGGTATGAGTTAATTATATATAGGTTTTTGATTTTTCCGCTTTTAAAATTATATGTTTATGTATAAATGAAACATTTTTATATGTTTGTGGTAGCACATAAATGTCTAGAGGTTAATCTGTAGCTTTTTACTTGGTATCCAATTATGTATACTAAAAATTTCTCTGTGCTTATTCAAGATTTCAAACTTATACTGTGTTGGTATTTATTTAATTGTTCCCATATATTTATGAACAATTATATGTAAATGGTCCTTATATAAAATGTGCAAATTAGGCAGTATATTATAATTATATTATATATCATATAAATTCAATATCAATCGTAAAATTAAACAATATTATATTTGAAAAAAAAGGCATATAAATAATAACGATTTATTTTTTAAATATTAATGAATTGAAAATATATTCATTTTGCAATTCTCATTTAATTATTTTTTTGGTTTCAATTCCCTTTTCCATTTTTCAAATTAAATTAATTTAAGATAGATAAATTATTATATTTTTGTTTAAAAATTAAAATTTAAACATTAAACGTTATTTTTTATTTTTATATGCATCAAGTAAATAATTTTTTAATAAAAATAATAAATTGAATCTTTTTATTGATATATTCTTAATATTTTATTTATCTGTAAATTTGTATTTATAAAATTGTCTATTAAAAAAGTTATAATTAGATGCATATTTTCATTTTCATTTTAATATTAATTTTTTTCCAAGGAAAAAATCGTAATTTTATTAATGAAAACAAAATCACATGTTGCATATGCTAAGGCACATTACATTATCAAGTCCATGATTGCATATCTTAAGTTCATACAAACAACAACTAAAATATAGATGACGAGAAAAGTTAGGCTTTTCTCCTTTTCTTTTTCTCTACCTTTTGCCATTCCCCTTGTGACGGTGCAGAAGAGACAAGAGCCAGCTGATTTCCTACTTCATGTCTTGCAGTGTTCTTGCCTGAATCTGATTTGTCTGATGTATGTAGATGTTTGTTTCTAGTGGTATCCATTGCTTCTGGTATCTTTGTTGGTTGTACCAGATTGCTTTGTGGTTCAATTGGATCTTATGGGGTTTCCCCGTGTGTTTCCGGTTCATTTGGTGTTTGATTGTTCTCATTGGGTGTGGGTTCTTCCTCTGCTTCGTCCTCCTCCTCATCAGACACAGGTGGGGGGAATTTCTATCCTGTGGGCTGTTTATGAGTCTTCTTATTTCTTTGGGTGTCTTTCTTGGCTTCAGGACACGTATTTTGAAGGTGTCCTATTTGTCAAGAGATTCTGCATTTGAAAGCTGTGTTCTCATAATCTAAAATATGTGTCCAATTCCGCTGGCTGTTAATCAATTGTATGTGATATGGTAAGCCTTTGCTGAGATCTACTTCCACACATATTTGTGCGAAGGTGAAGACTCTTTCCTCCAATATTTGGGTATCTGTTTTGATGTACCTACCTATGATGTTCCCAATACCTACTAGGACTCAATTGTCCCAGAAATGTAGAGGGAGATTGTGCAGTCGTACTCATACCGACATTCTGGTTACAACCATGGTATTTGCATCGAATTATGGAAACCAAGGTGTGATGAAGAGGCTCGTCGATCCCCAAAACCATGGTCTCTTTTGAAGGATAATGTCTCTTGCTTCCGATGTTGGGAATTTTACAATGAAGAACCCTTTGGAGTAGAGGTGTATTTCACAATGTATTGTCTAGTTAATGAAGATCCAATGAAAAATCTATGCTGGTTTTGGCCAAAAATAGTTGAATCGACATATAATGTCTTGTGATTCAAATGTATCACAATGCTCATCTATTTCTAGAGTGTTTATATTTAGTTTTGGAGTGTAGTTAAGTTCCTCAACTATGTATAGACTGGGAGAAGTACATGCTTGATTTGATGGTGTTGTAGGTGCGTTTTTTCCGTGTAGGATGTTCTTGAAGGAGAGACCTCCATTTATATGCTTCTGTTTTGATTCTGTGCTTTTAAATGTACTTCTCCCAAACCCTCCTCCTGCACTTTTTTTTTTACTGGAGGCTGCAACTCCATCACTCAGTCGCATATTGAGGGTTATGGAGGATGCTGATAGGATGTTGTAATCCATCAGGAACCAATTATCCTGCATTGATATGCCCCCATAGATCAAATTTTAGAGATGCACAGGGTATCCAATATTTTACGTGATGTTTTGCTTCAGATGCATCCCTCTATCTATTGCATGCACCCAAACTAATAAAGACTTCTTGGTAGGGATTTTTAGAAAGATTTGAAAGCGAAATGATTTTACCAGATGCGGGGAGTCTGTGTCCATGTTGTTGAAGAAAAACAATTCTTCTTCAGATGACCCATTTTGCGATGAGATCTGTTTGGAGTGATTGCTGGAGAGGTTCGAAATAGGAGCCACCCCATCTATGCCAAATCTCTGCGCATGATCTAGATCTAGCTTAAGAGAGTGAAAATTGGTGTGGAAATCTTGGAACAGAGGGCATTTGTCCTTATTGATTTCTGAGCCTATGAGATATATGCCTCGTGGACCCTCATCTGCTATTTGTTTATCTAGATCTGTGACTTCGTGCGGGTTTGTTTGTTGTGTACGCCCAACCTCCTCAACAGTGTCGATATGCAAGTAGATCTGCAAATCAGGGTGTATTGAAGTTTGTCCATTTGAGATCGCAACGATGAAAGTGCTTCTGCTGTGAAAGTAGAGGGGTCCTAGGGTGCAATACCAGTGTGTCACATAGGCTATGTCCATAGATAACTATGTTGCTTTTTCCTTCCTCAAAGTCTCCAAAAACATCCGCAAAGGTTTTGTCAAACAAACCCTATGCAACCAATCCATTAGGGTTGGTATGCCATCTTCAACAGTGATTAGAAAGATGACGAATCGTGTGTGACAGAGTATGTTTGCTTTGGTTTCCCGAGGGTGGAAGTTGCCGCATGGCCATGAAATCCTTCCTCTGAATGTTCTGGGTACCCGGCATTCTAGAATCCAGGTTGCCCTCGCATATTAGGAGGCTCAACATACGCCGTCCTAGAGATGTGAGCCCAAGAGAGGCTAGGTGCCTCAGCTTTGTAGTCACCATGCGAGCCCACCAAGGGACTGATCTTGGCATTCGATCCTAATCTCGCATACCCAAATGGTGAAACCCTAGCACAAACGAGCTCCATTTTTCTATTTCCCAATATATATGTTATATATATTGAATTTTATAATAATTTTTTTGAAAATATGAGTTTATGTAACTTTGGAAATTTTATGTGAATGGAATTCTTTTTAAGGATTAATTATATGTTTAGTGTTTGAATCCATAATGTATAATCACACTTTTTTCAAATTTTAAGTTGTTTTTTATATTTAATTGTAAAATAAAGAATATGAATTTAGATAAAGAAACTTTCGAATTTTTTTATGAAGTGGAATTCCCTTAAGAATTTAATGTATGTTTAAAGTTTGAATATAAAATATATGATGCCACTTTCTTTAGGTTTTAAGTTGTTTTTATTTATATTGAATTATAAAATAAAACTTTTGAGAATACGAATTTATATAAAAAAAACTTTGGAAAATTTATATGTGTTAGAAATTTACATATTACAGAGCAATGGAACACATAAAATATATTGCAGAAATATAAACACTGAAAACACATAAAACAAGAGAGACACAGATATTCATGGTTCACCCAATTTGGGCTACGTTCACGGAGAAACAGTTAGTCCTTCCTTTTATATTATCCAACAAACTAAAGAGATACAACCTATAGCAGATCTGTTGTAATTCCCTCTTCGCTCTCACACAATCTCCTCTCTCTTTGTCACTCAAAATATAGATCTACGTAGATGTAATAAAATTCCCTCATATATAGCGAGGGGTTGCCTTCTAGGGCAAAAATCCCTAAATCAAACATAACTTCTACTGTCAAATCTCCGCCTAATGAACGACCCAGATTGACTACGAAATTACAACATTTTACAAGGCAACTTTACATCTATTTTTAGCTTCCGGGGGGGGGGGGCTCCTAAAGATCACAGCCGCCCCCCTTGGACTCCCCTTGCAGCGCAAATATTACAAGCGACGTTGCCGCCACATTAAGAAATGGGGTCCAATGCGGTGATACCTCTAAATAAAGAAGATAATCAGGCTCCACACCCAACAATATGAAGTGAAATTCCTTTAAGGATTTATTGTATATTTAATGTTTGAATCTATAATATATGATCTCACTTTCTTGGATTTTAAAGTAGTTTTTTATTGGTATTTTTAATGTTTATATATGGAAAATATAATTTTCATTTTTTTATTTAGTTTTAACTTTTAGACTAACTAACTCATGAAGTTTTTTATCATTTCATTTTGTTTTTTTAAATTGCTTTTCTTATTTATTTATCCCTTTATTTTCAATATCATGAGTCTTGATTATATATATATATATACATACTAACAATCATAACTTTTATTTTGTATATTTCTTCCACTTTGTTGGTAAGTACTTAGATTTTTATTGATGATGATGATGATTAACGTCCACTAAGACCAATGTGGTCTATCGGACCTCAAGAAAAGAGAGTCTAATTAGCAATCTCAAAATTTTGTTTGTGTGATCAAAAAGCAAGGAAAGAAACATTCCAAGATCGCTATAGTTAGGTTGACTCACTAAGTCAAGAAGATTTGAGGTGTGGTTGATGATAGGGAATTGAGAGCGGATGTGGGCAAGTGTTGGGCAGTGTAAAAGGAAGTGATTTTCATCTTCCACATTCTTAGTATCATAAATTTGATAAATTCTATCATCCCAAGGAGTCTTGGGAGTAGACCACCACCCGGTCTCACTCCGAAGCTCATGAGAGTTAGTTCTAATCCTAGCAATGCTCATTTTCTTCTTAGTGCTAGTCAACATAGAGAGATAATTCTGGTTATCGAGGGTGGGAGTATTTCCCTTGATCTCGAGGTTATATGTTATGAATTTCTTTTGGATCATCTCAATATTTATCCATGACTCGCTAGATATACTACACCCCCAAACTTCACATATGTATAAGAAAACAGGGATGACCAGAGTCTCAAAGAGGAACCTTTTTTACGCCAAATTTAACGATCGACTGACTTACAATTGTTTTCAAGTTCATAATAAGTTTTCGACTATCTCTATATATTCCCACTATGTAGTTAAATTACATTTCTTAATTTGTCACACAATAATATACTTACTCTATATTAACATGTTTTGTCTTCATTTCTTTGTATTTTTTCTCTATTTCCTCTAAAAATTAATATAGATATCATTGGTGATTTATTTTGACAAAACATAAGTAATTCACAACTTTTATATTTATGCTGTAAGGCGTTACCCTCTGAGAAGAAGTCCCTTCCATGCCACTTGTACCATTGGGGGATGTTGATTGTGGTGTTAGACGATTAAAATAATGATTGCAATCTGATTCAAGTTCGATATTGTCAGTTACAGTTCCATACCGCTATCGAGAGGATGACATGTTGGTCTCAATTGTTTTACTCCTGTCCTATTTCGTCTCCTTGTTTTGGCAGTCTGAAGGTTGAAGGTCCTGCGAGGTCGAGTTCACTTAGGAATTCTAGAACAACGCCTTTTATCTGCTGCAAATTCATTATTCAAGGTTGTCTTATTGATTTTAATAGTCTTTAATTTCACATTTATTATGTTTTGCTTAAAATCAGATGGAAGGGCCAAAATTTTTAGCCCTCTATGGAAATCCATTATAATTATTTTCTTCATGGTGCGTCTTTTATTCTATTCTCATGCATTATTAAGGAGTCTGATTATAGCTAATGAATCTATTATCACTATTATTATTATTTTATTTTAAAATCAATTTTCAAGTTATTAATTTCGTAAATTAACCCTTATTCTAGTTTTAGCTATGCATTCATGGGTTTGGTTACACTTGTCATCCTATGTTGTGTGGGAAGGAGGAGCTATGCATCAACTCCAAGTCTTAAGTATAATTGGTTGCAAGTTATTGAATAGATTGCCCATCGGAATACCAAGGATTTCAAATTTGAGAGATATAAAATTTGAGAAAGATTAGAGGGAAACAACAAGTTGTGAGATGGATAATGTACAAAATTTGTTAAATGAAAAATTAGTCATTTATTAAAGATAATTATAGATAATGTATATTTGTTATTAAAATTTAAATTAGTCATTTATTAAATACATTATTGATAATGTATATTTGTTTACGACAAACACTAAGTGTATTTTTATTTTTTTGAAATTACTCTACTACTCATTATCAATTGTTATTTGAGTATAATAATGTCATAATTATATTAGGTATAATTGAAAAGATAAACTTGTTACATGTATATATATGATATTGTTTGTTATTTGATAATTTGAATTGTAATTTCATAATTGATGTCACCCATCTCTTTTGGATTGTTTACGTTAGAAGAGAGACATAGGAGCAGAACTATGTAAACAACGGAAGAATGTTGAGTAACGTGTTAGATGCCCTCCTGCCTAATGTAGAGAATTTATAGCATATCTGTCTTCTGGGGGAAATATTACATTGGTCCATTTCATAAATATTAGCCCCATGAGACACCCTTTCATGAAGAATTTCCTATGCTCTATGTGCCCAATTTTTACTACACTCTCAAGGATATTTTCTTTGAGACGGTAAAGAAGAAAGAAGGATTAACTTACTCCATTCACTTTCGACACACATATTTGGCTTCTCTGCTTGGATATTGGTGAATGTTTTAGGCACTCTGTGTATAAATGGAGACTTGTATAAATGGAAACACCTCTAGAGATTACTCACAAAGAAATTTGATATGGAACCATTACCATATGAGGGTGAAGGGTTCACTGAGGCTATGAAAGACAAAGGTACCATATGAGGATGAAGGGTTAAGTCTCGCAGAGATTATGAAAGACAAAGGAAGTCTTGTCTCTGATGCAATTATCAATAAAAATAATCTCTTAGAATTGTCAATGAAAATAAACTCTTAGATTGAGCACTTGGGAAGGAAGTTGCACATGCCTCTTTTTTGAGTAAATTGTTTGATTCTATTACATTAACATTTCTTTTTCATTCAAATTGGACTATAGTTAGATCATGTAACATATCACATCCTTTTTCATCTATGCTCTTCTTCCATATGTAAGAATTTCCTTTACAACATCTAGTTCAAATTCTAGTCCCATCTCTTGTCACAAGCCATAATATGGTTTCCTCGAAGCTTTTGACATAGTACCCTTATTGGATGTATTGATAAGGATATGCCTTTAAAACCATCATCTTTAGCGCACTTTCTTCATTGTACAATATTTTCAATGCATCCTTTTTACCATTTATCATCGTGTCTTGCAATGATATTCTTATCGTTTCCCCTCCAATAGTTATTCAAGCTTTTGAGTGTACCATGGTCAATATCTTTTCAACACACTACATATACATATATCCTTTGCACTGCTAGAGTATAAACCTGCACTGGTTGCGTGTGGTATATATGTGTATTCCATCACACCGTCGTCTTTCAAATTGTGGCAATATTTACTCCAATGGGTTAGATGCCTACTCACAACCTTTCTCAATGCATGTGTTCTTCAATGTTGCAATAGGAATAATTAGGGTTCTGGCTTCCTTGATATGTGAATTTGATGTTGTTAACACGAAACCTTTTCCAGCGTATTATATTGCAAAAATGATGTGTACGCACTATCGTTCTTTACCATAACCTTATTCTATTACATTGTTGGATACACCCTTTAAAAATGCGTTGATACGGGACCTTGCACAAAAGTTTGATTGATATCGTAGAGCAGTGCCATTCCCTTTTCAATATGGTTTTCATAACTCGTAACATAATGTTGATATTGTGGTATTTAATTCTTATGTTCACAATAAGGTCGTAACATATTGTATTAATGTCCTGCTATTTACTGCAAACACTTTATAATGCCCAACATGGCCTTTCACAGTTTCAATGCTGATTATTTGTATAGTGGGACTCTATATTATGATTCCCTTGCGGCGTTGAATTCTCAATCCTTGCATGCGTTCTAATGGCATTGGCCAATTACAATAAGACTGAGAGGAGTAGCGCATGTCACAAATCCAAAGGAGAGGGACTGAATTGGGAGAAACTAGACCTGTGCTGGGCGATAACAGTGGGATCATCAATATGCTTTTATTCACATGTCGCAAGTCTAAATGACAGTGAATAGGTAATTGCGGCTTGCGAATATTTATCGGTATCACATAGTATTTAGCTGTCATAACTTTGTTGGCGCTTTGTGCATGGAAGTGTGTAGCGTCCATCATAACTCCCACATCTTCCTACTATCGCACTCCTTTTAAGTCGATTGCAGATTCCCATGTCCCTCCGAATCTGCAATCGACTTAAGCTCAGGGGTGATGATCATTTATCCGAGACCTAGTGTTGACTTCCATATTAAAAGTAGCGAGCCTGGCCATGAAAGACTTTCACTCTTAGCATTGGCTTGGAAGTAATAGAAATAATCCACTACCATATTACCACATGGTTTCTTCTTAATATGTGTTAGATTTCTGGATGAAGTCGACTAAAATTTCAGTGTTCCATGCGTCAGTTCAGTCTACATGACAATGTTGCACGAATAATCTCATGATGTGATTCCTTTGATAGCCTTTAAACATAGGATTTCCATACAACATTTGACTGTATCATTACTCATTTGAATCAGTTGCGCATCCTTTCTATGGTCCAGGGTATTGATTATTCCATCCACCAATTGCCATGTTACGCAAGGTCGTGGTTTGGATATAATCCATTTGGTTTTCATTTATGCTCTATTGCGCTACAACGTCAATGTGCGTTAGTTGTGTAATTTAGTGCGTAGTGTGTTATCTCCCTTATCCTAATATGCAACCTTCGAACATAGCCACCAACACTTTGCCTACTAGTTCACACTGTTTTAGCGCATTGTTAGTCACTGGTATATGTTATTATACCCGCCACTTAAAATAATTTTTTAACAAAACCGGCATGGAGCTTTGGCAACACTTTCAAATTTACATGTGGCACCTTTGATAAAGTGCTATTCCCATGCCCAAATGCATGTGATGGCTGCAATGGGAAATATATATGCGCGCGCTGCAATGTGTCCAACGCAATTATTCCAATGTATTCGTAATATTCATCAAGATTTAATCGTTGTCCAATTCAACTGTGCCCTCGTAGATATTTAGATATTTCAAGTGTGTTGATCATCACCAAATGCTTTAGTCCTTGTGCCCTTTATGGCATTATCTGATATGTCCTCGATTGCTCACCCTAAATTTCACAATGTAGTGCAAGTTAGTAAGATTATGGGGTAAGAAATGCGCTTGTACACCAGACAATATGAAGCAAAAGGATAGTCTAATGCAGCAAATAAGTTTCATAAATTAAATTGTTACATAGTCCAAAATTTCAATTAATTTGCGAATACAAGAAATAGGAATGCTCGAGAGAGCCTTCTTAACCCGACAATGGGCAATGTAAAATATGGAACTTTGAAAAATTGATTTTCCATACATATACAAAACTTAGTTTTTAGAGAATTTAACACTCAAACACATAGAATGGACTTGATAATTGGAGGTGACATTGGTAGGTAGTGTGATTCCCAACATGAAGCAACAATATGGTGTAAGTGCCATGTAATGTTTGTGAGAATGTATAGGTGGAGTAAAGTCATTGATTTGAGGCACAAATTACTTATTTGAGATGCATACCAATAAGAATATGATGTTTAAAAATACATTATACAAACAACACACCTACAAACCCTAAGCGTATTTGACAGAAAAGGAATCATAATTGAAAAAGGTGAGCATGTATATTATGCATCAGGAAAGCATGATCACCAATAGGGTTTGATGAAAACTTGGTCGTTGGAAAATCTGACTAATTTAAAATATAAGAATAACCCGAAGACCTTGGACTAATAGAGAAGAGACCCATATAAGAATAACCCGAGGACCTTGGACTAATAGAGAAGAGACCCAAAATTTGATGGTGGGCGAAACTCTATGGTGGTGTTTTAGTAGCTGCAACACATGGCAACTCCAATGAAATATCAATCCAATGCGCTGCAATGATAATGATGGAAAGATGCGACACCATGCCAAAGTGATACAAGAAACACAACACAACAATAAAATCAGGTGAAACACTGCAAACATTATTATACCACCATAGTGCGATAAAAGCACCGCACTAGCACAGTTGCATTAGCAGAAGACGAAGGAACAAATCACCCTCACCTATCTTATTATTCAATGTTTTCCAGAGTCCATTCACATTACGATCGCGAGAGGTCAATCCCTTCCGGTGCCCCACCAAAATGGAGTGTTTGGTACAACACGATCATTCTTAACACAAATTACACTAGAGCACAGATAACATATGGCACCAAAAGAACTCAGTGCTAGAAGATATTACACCACGCAATGAGAAGATAAAAACAAGAACTCGGAAGTACCATCATCTTTGTGCATCTACAAGTGCCATGTTGGCAGACGTGGTTCGAAGCCCAATATCTATTTCTTCATCGAATTCTGAGGAGTAAGCGATGTGTTAAACAAAGGCAAGCCATGAATTAGAACGACGATGCAAAGCAATGTTAGGAGTGGTTAACACAATGCAAAGTGACACACGCGATGCGTTGAAGAAGTAACTAATGTCTTCTTGCCTTGCAACGCCATAATTAACACATGTAAAGGACTTTTTTCAAACGATAACAAAAGGAGATGACATGCAGTGGTAAACACAACTATAATATACACCTCAAGCATTGAATGCTTTAAGCGCCATTCAAAAAAATACGTTGAAACCGTTGGAGGTCATGTTGAGCAAGCCATAAAGATTACGTTAAAAATCATGTAAAGGCAAATGTGTCGAAGGCCATTATACAAAAGTGCACTAGGAGCTTCCAGACCCTAGGATAATGGACCCTTGCCTTTGACATATGTGTGGCGCCAACACACTAGATGAATGACAGTCGAAAGCACATCTTGTAATGATAGAGCCCAAATTTTATGCGTATGTAGTGTGACAACGTGATGACTGGTATTGGTATATAGGCACAATCGCGCCAGCCACCCGTAGAGGAACAAGCCAAACCCAGAAGGTCATCGCGCTATTAAATTGCGACTATGTGACGACAGTTCATTTTCCAGCGGTTAAAAATGCTAGTCGACAACGAGAAGGTCATGCAGTGCGTTGAAGGAAATCAAACATTGTATAGGAGAGGAGCATATGGAAATGTTTATTTAGTACAACGTGTATTTCAAAGGATTTTAAGTCCTACTTTAAAGAAGACCATTCACATATAGCGCAAGAAGTAGAAAGGAAGTGATAATGCAATGCCTTGTGAAGAAGCGACGTATGATGCAAAACAAATGAATGTTATTCATAAAGAGGTAATGAAGACATCCAAAGGTCTACGCGGAATCATGGATAATGCATTGAAAATGTGACTAGTGCATAGCGTGTTTGAAAGATATGATCACTTGTACGTTGCAAAGAACAACTAACCTCGCTATAATAGGGAAATGCAATAAGTGGTATGTACAAAGAAGCGTTAAGGAATATTTGCATAGACATTCATATGATTTGAGTTGAAAATATGCGACCAATGGCATCTCTTCAATACTAGTGGACAAGGAATTAAATCGTAAGCACAAGATACCATGTAGAAGTGAGGCATTTTACACTAAGGAAAAGATTTTTTAGTGGAGGTTTTTGCACAAGATCTTATAAAAATAGTCCAAAAATTTATTTGTAACGGAAAGATGGGCGGAAAGATGTTTTAGCAAATGTTTTTTAATAATGAGTTCATAATATACTAATGCACTGGTGAAATACTATAAATAGATGTACTAGTGCTTAATAGGATATGGCATATCGTGACAGAGTTATTTTTTTTTTATAGAAATGAAAAATAGCTGTGTACTAAGTAAATATACTTGATAACACTAGAAATAGGTTAAATTTAAAAAAAATGTCGGTTGTAAAATTCATTTTGCCTAGTCCGGTGCTATACTCTCACAATGCCCTAGTGCCAAACCGATATACAAATGCCTTGGTGCATAAACAATATGGTGATCCGTTGTGGGGTTTTTAATTTAAAAATAGTGGTGCACATATTATATTATGAGCACTGGTGTTGTTAATTGAATTGAAGGTTTCGATTCTTAATAAAAAATGGGGCACTGTTGTAGGGTTATTTTTTATACAAATAAAAACAACAGTGTGCTACGTTAGAATGCGTATTGGTGCTATCCCTGTTTTGGAACGACCGGGTGTGTAAATAACATGGTGCACTGCGAGAGGGTTTTTAATTTAAAAAAGCCATGGTGCATTGGGTCAATAATTTTCCCTCGTGTGGTTACTCCAGCATACCAGAATAGAGTTAAATAAAAAAATCACTGGCCATAAAATTCACTTTTACCATTTGTAGTGTTGTATATCTCTCAAGCACCAATGTAATCTTTGCCTTTGTGAAGCGCCTTACCATCAATGCTTCCTTTTCTTTCCATCCTTCTGTCCATTGCTCACTATGTGCCTTTCAAATTTTTTGAAATGATGATGAAATTTGTTTTTTTTTTTGTTTTTTTTTTTTGTTTACTTGGAAACCATGCCTCCTCGACGAGCAAATGTCCAAGTAATGTATATGTTTCTCCATAACTTAATTTTTTAGCGGAGTAGAATTGAAAATTAAGTTAAAAATTGCATTTTTATTTTTTTTATTTTTTTTCTTTGCAGTGTGTTCAAAATGTTCGGCTCACACTGTTCATGGTGCACCCTATAAATTTATAGGGTGCATCGCAAATTAGTGCATAATGTTAATGCATCATTAGTGGCTGAGTGTGTTGGGTAAATTGAAATGCACTAGGCCGTTAAATTCCATGACACACCACTTTTAAAATTATAATTTTTACAACAGTGCGTCTAGTAAAATTAATTCCCTGATGGGTTTAGTTTTCCCCAACGCATTGCCCAATATTTAAACCTAAATGAACAATTTAATTTGTTTTTTTCATTTACTTGGAAACCATGCTTCCCCGATGAGAAAATGTCTATGTTTGTACATAACTTAATTTTTTAGCAGAGTAGAAAATTCATTATTTTTTGCTTATTTTTCTTCTTGGTGCATTTGAAACATTCATCTCGCACCGTTCACGATGCACATTATAAATTTACAAGGTATACTGCATGTTGTTGCATAATGTTAACACAATGTTAGTGGTTCAGTGTGTTGAGTAAATTAAAATGCATCGGGCCGTTAAATTCCACGACGCACCACTTTAAAAATTATAATTTTTATGGGAGTGCTTATGGTAAAATTAACTTCTCAGTGCATTTATTTTTTCCCAATGGACCACCCAATATTTAAACCTGAAAGTTCTAGAGTGGTGCGTCGATGTAAAATTAACACACAAGTGTGAAATGTTATGTCGATGCATGACACTGCAAAAAAATAAAATAAATAATAATAATGTTATGTATGAACGCGAATCAAAAGCGGTGCGTCAAGCCGATGTATGCACTGTTTTCGGTGCTTTCCTTTTTTTTTGGCGCACCGTGTCCGGTGTGTTCCTGTTTCTTGGTGCACTGAGGTTGTTTTTTTTAATTGAAAGTTATATGTCCATATTTATAAACACATTTTTCATTTAATAAAAAAAATAGGTTTTATGTATGAGGCTGATGTATTTTATATGTCAATCAGGCAAAAATGTTGCAGGAGAGAGGAGGAACAATAGGAAGATAAGAGAGTTGACCAATACGATATGATAGGAGGGTGGGAGGCATGAGAGAGGGAGAGGGATTTGTTATTCCAGCGACCCAAGTCCTCTTGAGGAATATGGGCCTCCTTAATTACTATGAGGAGGCTACATCCCTGAAGAGGCACTCTAGGTTGTTGGTACAACTGATCCGTCAGTGGAATTTACACTGACAAGCTTTCCGTGTCGTGCCTTATCAGTGGTATCATTCCATTGAGGAGGATATTTATTTTATCACTGGCCTATCGAGGAGATGGGAGGATTTTCCCTAGTTCCTTGATGTCCCCCATGGTGTTGCAATAGAGAGTCAACTTCTTTACTCTAAGAGATATGTTGGGGATCTTCTAGTTTCTCCAACACATTCTTAGGTGTCTGGTGGATAACTCCATATCACTTCTTTTGCTGTAGCAGAGGTTAGATTCCTCCCATTATTAGCGAGTACCATTGTACACTATACTAGTGACGAGAAACACATTAGTTCCCCTCTTTTGTTTTATGTTGGTTCTTTGGTGGAGAGGCCACAATGTATTAGATGGTTTGTCATTTTACTGCAACAATTTTGTACAGATTTAGATAGATGTCGTGTTATGATACATGGGATGGAAAAATTCCCTTTGCTTTAGAGTTTTTTTGTGTATCTTTTGAGAGATTTCTAGAGATGAGACCTACTTTTGAATGTCACCCTCCTAGGCCGATGACTGAGGTGCAGATGCACATGTGGGGCGAGATGATGCCCAAGAGGGGCCAACCAAAGTATCTGACTAGGATTTCCGCTAAAGCAGTGGAACTACTGGGGAGTGAGGCCAACCACATGTTTGTCTTGGTGTCGTGTCCTTATGCGGGGATGGATTGGCGATAGTGTCCAAACGTTCTCTTCACACAGGATGAACCAACAGATGTTAGAGGCAATATTAGTATTTTGTTTAGATTAATGTAGTTTCATTTTATTATCTTAATTAATTAGAACAAAATTTATTCTAGCACATTATTTAACTTGTTTTATTAAAGTGTTAATTGTTTGATTATTGTTGTGTAATATATATTTTGTATACATTAGAACATTCATTGGGGACATACCTCCTCCCACACTGGATGGAGATGTGAAGATGTCTGAGGACGTGGAGGGTGAGGTCAGAGGTCTTGATTGGATAGACATGGGGCCACGCTGTAGGTTTGATATTAGATTCAAGATGGAGTTGGGTGACTCACTCTCTAGAGTTTTGGTTGAGGCGGGAGCCCGCACTACGATGACTCGAGACATTAGGGTAGATCCAACCTTCCTGGAGCTTTGGAAGGACTTACCACGTGATATGATGATTCCTATGCATCATATCATTGGAGCTAACAAGTTGATACTCACATTGAGCAGGGATCGCTGTCATGCAGTAGATACAAAGTATTCACCTAGTACTACACCATCAAATCGTGATGATCAAGGTGGTGATCCTTCTGGTAGTACTCCACCTCCTCGTGATGGCCATGCATCAGATGATGATCAGGGTGCCAATGATCCTTCTAGTAGTACTCGACCACCTATTCCTCCTCATTCACCTCATGATCACCCATTGCTTCATGTTTCTCCTAAGAGATCATACCAACCACCTCCTCCTCCACCTCATAGTTCAACTCTTGATCAGGCAGTTGACCATCCATTGTCTTCTGCTTCAGACCAAGCTGCCACTACTACTAGTTTATCAAATATTTTATAACAATTATTTGACTTGTTTATATATATAATTTTCTTTTGTTCATGTCGATGTACTTAATTTACATGTTGGTGTTGATGTGTATATTGTTAGGTCATGTTAGATATGTTCATTTAATGTGCTTGTAGATAGATGTGTATGTTATAACAATTATTTGACAATATGAGATGTATATTTGAGGATGTGTGTGGTGATGACGTTAGAAAATTATTTTGTTTTATTAGATGTGATAACAATGATGATGCCCTCTTAGATTGTTAGATTTGTGTGCTAGCTAATGAAATTTATATGTGTTAGAGGTGTATATAATTAGAAAATGTTAGCGAATTTGAATGTGCATATTAGATGATGTTTATGTTTGTTAGATGATTATCATCATGATGTTTGTTTTTATGAAATGATATTTATTATAAATTATGTATTGGTGAACTTATATCAAAATTTTATATATGAAATTACACGCAAAACAATTTATTTTAAATAAAAAATGCAAAGATATTTTTATAAATTACAAAGTTTAATATGATTGAAACGAAAATTGTAAAATTACCATAAATAATTTTCTATTGCATAGATAGTTCGTACATATTCATTCTAACTAAATTCTTATTCAAAACATAGAAAACATAGAAATACAAAAAATGTTTAGAAAACATGTCCAAAAAACATTCGTCACAAAACAAAATCAAATTTACACATAACTAAATTGTACAAACCTCTAAACAAAACTACCTTTCTAGTCATAGTCAAGCGCTTAAATCATAAAGTTATGACCTATACTTTAATACAAGAGTTAGACAATATCTAATTAATAGTTGCAATTAATTTTCAAAACGTATATTACAACATGTACTCATTAAATAAAATTTTCAAAATATTTATAATAAAATTAAAATAATCACTGATTGACTATAAAATCAACTATAATTAAAAAATTGTCAAAAACATATTGATTATAAAAAACATCTATAAATATTTGATTTTTATAAATTTAATACATTAAAAATTTATTTTATAAATAATAAAGGTAAGTAGAACGTTGAAACAAATGAATCATCATAAACCAAAGACATATTAAGTTAGAATTATAATATTATTTTAAAATTAATTATATTATATAAATATATAAAGAGAGAGATATATATATATATATATTATATATATATACAATTTCTAAGGTTTAAATTAATAAATAAGAATGCAATCAATAAATTATTGTGAAATAATATTAATTTAAAAATATAAAAGTAATCTTTAATTTATTAAAACTTAATTTAAAAAAAATAAAGCCATAATTTTTATAATTAATTTAGATTTAATATAACTTAAAATATTTCATTTTAATAAAATTCAATTTATCTACTAAAGTTATTAGAGTTTCAAAAAATTTAAATTTAATATTTATAGCAACTCTTACCAATTTAAATTTAATATCTAATCAATTATATAAAATGCCAAAAAGACGATTAAAAAATATATAATTAGCATGGGATATTGTTAGATGTGATCACGATGATGACGCCCTGTTAAATTATTAGATTTTTGTGCTAGCTAATAAAGTTTATATGTGTTGGAGGTGTATATAATTAGATAATATTAGTGAATTTGAATGTGTATTTTAGATTATGTTTATGTTTGTTAGATGATTATCATCATGATTTTTTTTATGAAATGATATATATTTATTATAGATTATATATTGGTGAACTTATATCAAAATTTTATAAATGAAATTACAAAAAGACTTAAAAAAAAATGCAAAGATATTTTTATAAATTACAAAGTTTAATATGGTTGAAACTATAATTGTAAAATGCCCATAAATATTTTTGTACTATATAGATAGTTCATACATATTCATTCTAACTAAATTCTTTTTCTAAAAACAATTACATATGAGTAAATTTTATTTTCCATTGTACTATTTACTCTTTTTGAATAGACTCTTTTGTCCTAGAAATTGTTATTATAAAAAAGTTATGATCTTCAATCATAAGCATTCTACTAGCCCTAAAATTTTATGGATGCATATCTTCCTATATTTGTTGTTTCTTTCATTGTTTCGTAAGTTAATTGCTATCAAAATTTAAAATTACTTCATTAATTGTGGTTTTAGTCAACATTGGGGGCATAATTTAAATATTTCCAAAAGCAATGATAAAAGTATGTGAACTAACAAACAACTAAGTTGAAAACCAAATTATCATAAAATCCAAATTAAACTTATCACAAACTTAGAATTAAACAAATATGTTAAAATTATAATTTTTAAATTATAAATTACACAATTGGAAATACTTAGTTTTAAGTGCAAAAACATTTCCATTGAAAAAAAAGGTGTAAAAATGTTTTTAAATCTTACCAATTATATAAAATGACAATTATTAGATGAATAAAAAACAATATAATTAGCAAAATAAAGAAAATGAAAACATACAACAATAGTATAGATGATGAAATAACATAAGTACATATCACTTTCTGTTGTCATCACCCTGATTTTCTTCTTCGCTTGGTATGATAACATTATTGTTCTCAAAAATATGTTTTGATCTAGATCGTGCCTTAATACGAACCACCAATCTCTATCCAACACATTTGGGTAAAAAAACACCTGGTTGTAGTGTTTGGGGAAAACATAAGGCTCCCTAGCTTCATGCCACATCTTTCTAGAATTGATAGATATCAGCCCACTATCGTGATACTCCTTTACATTATTCCTATGAAAGGTATCACACCACTTGCACTTAAAAATAACACAATGAAATGAAGAGAAGTCCATTTTAATGATCTTTTGTATCTTCTGATGTAATCTAACGTCCCCTATATTAGGTTTTGATTGCAGTTGTTAGCAAAAATATATTGGTCAAACTCGATTTCCACTCCACAATATTGTGTTATGCATCCATCATCAACATCCTCCATGTGAAAATGATGTCCATATGCCCACATAGATGGGAAAGAATGCACCTGTAAAAAAGTGAAAAAATCACAGTGTCATGTGTCTAATAACCTGAACATAATTAAAATATAAAATATAGATGTTACATTTCAAAGGTGCATTATGAAGTTAAAAATGTATAGACAAAAATTATTACCGAGTTGTTGCACCCAATCCCTACGTTTAGTGCATCATCTTCAACACGCAGGTAACAACGTGATGCACCATATTTCTCTCTGACTTGGTCAACAACCCAATTGTTGGGGCATGTCAATGGAATATTTTCTTTTAAATGATCAGGATAAGCACAGTTCTACCATTCAATAGTCTGAATTCTTTCTTTTCCCTTTCTCATTTCCTCTTATTCTATTCGTACAATGTGATCCATGACTGTGTCGCTTTCCAATTGTAAAGAATGAATTTGTTGATGGCTTCAATTTTTGAATTTGCGGATGAAATCAAATCGACATATATAGTACGTATGAGATCAAAATATACATTATGGAGTCCAATGTGAATAGTTATTGTGTAGAAATTTTACAAATGAAAGTCACTTACTCTTTATCATGCGCCTTTTTCCATTCGTTTCGAGAAGCTCCCTTTCTCTTTTGTCTTCGTCCCTTTCGACATCCCAAATAACCACGCATGGTGTGTTGTAGATCTGATTGATGTAATCAATGGCATAATAGAAATACTCATATGATATGTACCCCTCTTCCAAAGACCCCTTGGGTTTTTCCCTTGTTACAACCCTCGTTTATTTTCCGTGTAAAAATATAAATAAGATGAAGGTCATGGGACACGTATTCCAAGCTGAATGTTGGGAAAAACATAATGATGGGGATCACTTATGATTAATTAATGGCCATGGAAATTGGCAAAGGCAATGACAAAGACTTTGAAAAGGAAAAGTGGCATTTATTTATGAAAATAATGGAAAATAGGAGAAAAGGAAGGTGAAAGGTCACATGTTGCATGTGAGGAGGAAAATTGAAGGAAAAATAAGGAAAATGAAAAAAATAGAGGCCTTAATGATACAAAGGCTTCTGAGGATTAGTTCACACCTTTTGTCAGTTCAGTCTTTGACACTCTCATTCTATTCTCTCTCCCTCATACTCTTAAACACTTAGAGTTTGATTGGAGCACTCTTGGAGGAGTGTGGCATACTTGGGATTTGGAGAAATAAGGAAAAGGAAGAGAAGGAAAGTGCAAGGGAATAACGAGATCAACAAATACAACATATTTTGGTTGCAGGTACCGAGTTGCATGTATGATTTCCTTGGTAGTTTTGGCATGCATGGCGTATGCATGTGGTTTCTTGGTTATGATCTGTCATTGGTATGGAGGATTGCCTATATTGATAGTGGCTTTTCCTAGCCTTTCCATTTCTTGGATAGCCATGTTGTTGTGAGTTTTTCCTTTTGTTTTTTGGTTGGTGCTCATGTTCCTTATGGCTGTGGGTTGAGTTATTAGTTCATGGAGCCTTGGTTGGACAAACGCTCTAGAAGCCCTATAACAACTTGGGTTGAATTACTAGTCTTGGAATCGTTGGTTGGAAAATGCTCTGGAGCCCTTGGTGGGTTAAGATACTAGTCCTCAAAGCCCTGGTGGACAAATTCTTTAGAGCCCTGGATAGCTTGGTTAGAGACTGATCTAGTGATGGTTAATGATGCCTAACCGTGAGGTGGAATCACTGGTTGAGGGTTGAGATGGTTTGGCTTCTAGAAGCCCTGGTTTGGTGTTCTTGGTTTATTCCATGAGATCACATATTCATGCTTGGAATATGGCGCGAAGGTGAATGGATGACAAAGAGATTTGGTTCAACCCAATCTATGGTTGGGTGGTACATGGAAGTCCCTGACTTTGTTGTATTTGCATATGTTAATAAGAGATCCTTTTCCTTTGGTATTATATGACTAAATGTGCTTATCATTATGTGGCTTAAATTGTTGTTTCATCCTTAATATTTCTCTGGTTATTTGTTGGCTATAGGCATGTTTTATGACATATTTGAGTTATGTCCTTCTTCATGTATTGATTAGTAGATGAAATTTTAATGAATGGATGACCTAATATATGTTCTTCCAGCTATTATGAGGAGGTATCAATCCTTCTTAACGATTCTTAGATAAGTGTGAGACCCATATGCTCATATGTGTATTTATGACCTGTACATTACATGGTTATGATATGTTTAGAAAAATTCTTGTCATGACTGGTAGGGGTCAGGACTAGTCCTTATTCAAGTTTTTGCCTTAGTAGCCTTATTTAGTTGTTATTTATCATTTTTGGAAGTTTCATGAATTTCTGGCCAGAGGCCTGAATCCTAGCCCTGAAAAAGTGGCTTAGAATTAAGGGTTAATGACACAAAACTGCCTGAATAAGGGCGCAGTCGCATGGATGCCTTGTTGTGGGAGCATCTGGAGGGTATTAGTTGCATGGATGACTTGTCATGGGAGCAACTAGAGGTCTAGTTCAACAAAACATCAAGTTATCTTAGGGGTTGGACACCTGGAGGTGTTCGTTGGCCCTTGAAGGATCTGTAGTTTCCGAGGAGGGTTAGATTGGTCTTCTCTTGTTGGTTCCACTTCCTCAACTGTACATGGGGAGTTGAATCATATCATAGGAACTCTTCATCACATGTTTACCTCAATGGGCTGGTTAGCTTGGGTGAATGTGGGAGGAGGGTTTTACAGAGTGGTATAGGAGCATGGTTCTATTCTCCTTGGCAGATGTTTGGTTTCCCATTCTCTTTGAATGAATGTTTTGTTATGCGTACATGTTAGTTGCATATATGTTCATTATGATTTTGGTCTGTGTGTTTGTTATGTATGCATGGTAAGGGACATTGTTTCCATCATATTGTCATGCAAAATTTGATGAGGTTTTTGTTGGGATGCGTAAGCTATGAATGCATGTCAATGTTTATATGTATTTTTTATGCATGCACGTCGTCCATATGTTTGTTACACATAGTACCTAGTCAGTGTTATAATTGAGGCATTATGCATGGTATATAGGATAATGACTGAGATGATGTATATATATTGTTATGATTATGATTACACATGTATTGCGCTAATCTAGTTGATCTTGCAGACGATATATCCTCCATTAAACTATACTGAAGTACGTTGGTTGTTTATAATTTGGTTTAGCTGACATGCTATACTTTCTAAATTTAGGCTTCTATGATCCATATTATGAATGTTGAGAGATATTTCAGTAAAAATCACATAGGAAAATTTTTGTCGACACATTTCGAACCATCTGGTGTGGTTCATTGTCAAGACCACACTAGATGGTTCGAAATGTGCTGACAAAATGTTTCCTATGTAATTTTTATGGAAATATATCTCTACAATGATATACTTTGCAAGAAGAGAAGATCAAAGATGACTGATAAGATCTTAGACTACAGTTCACGAGATTCTCCCTATAGATCAGATGAGCAACATGGTGATGAGTACTCCCCTCACATAGTAGACACTTTGAAAAGTTTGAAGGTTGAGATAAGAATTTGAAAATAATATAATGACAAAATCATTCAATCAAAAGAGAGACTTTCTAGGGCATAGGAGAAACAAGCATAAGTTAATGCAATTATCCTTGAGACCTTGTTAGAATTGCAGAGATAAGGACCACTTAGAATCAATCATGGAAATGGGGATACGACTAATGGAGAATATGGTAGTAGGTCACATGGTGGGCACATGTCGGATAGAGATGACACAATCATATATGGAAGATTATTGGATACACCTGATAGGTGAGGAAGTGGACATGGGAGTCATTCTAGCTCTAGTTTAGAGAGGCATCATGGTCGTCATCGTTTTCATCCTTACAGGAAGAGTGACAAGGGATATTTTCCTGATAAGTTCAAGAAATAAAATCCACCTACATTTGATGGAGAAATGAAGAAGTCATAGGATGCCAAAGAATGGTTGCTTGGGATGAATAAGTTCTTCAACTTACATGATTACTTATAGAACATGAAGGCCAGGATAACGACTTTCAGTCTTAAAGGTAAAGCAAACATTTGGTGGGAAGATGTAAAGAATGTCAGAGGTATTCGTGACAAGGAGTTGACTTGGAGAGAGCTCAAGAGAACTTTTTAGGAAGAAGTATTTATCTAAGAGATACTAAGATGACAGGGTAAAAGAATTCTATGAGTTGAAGATGGGATCCATGACCGATGCCTTATCTTAAGGAGGAGAAAGCAAAGATTCATAGATTCATCAGTGGGTTGCCTGTAGCATTCAAGGACATGATTGCGTTTGATGAGCCTAGATCATTGGAGGAAGCCATTAAGAAGGTAAAACATTTTTATGAGAAATCAAAGCACAAATCCGAGACTAAGTAGGATTGGAAAGGTAATGATGAGAATAAGGGAAAATGGGATAAGAAGCGAACAATACCTTAGGACATAGGTAACAAGGAGAATGCAACACCTCTTAAGAAGTTCAATGCATCTAATAGAGGGCATGGATTTTGGTCTGAGGAGCAGAACAAGGGTGATGGTAGGAAGTCCTTACAGTGTTGGACTTGTGGAGGAGAGAATCGTAGGAGAGATTGTCCACATCATCAGGGTGGTAGACCTCATATCTATAGTGCTCATGAGGCACAGATAGCGGGGGATGTTGGATAGAGTATTCCTTAGATTTATGCAACGCTGGATAATAGGTAGGTAGCTAACTGAGCATCTATTAAGCTTTGTGATCAAGTTATTTCTATTTTGATTGACCTTGGATATAATTATAGATATGTTAATCCTGAACTGGTGGATAAGTTTGGTTTGAATAAAGAAGTGCATGTAGAGTCTTGGCTAGTCCAATTGGCCACATTTACTAAGAAGAGAGTTAATCATTGGGTAATAGTTTGTGCATTTGATTTAAATGGTCTGCCTACAACAACACATATGAATGTGCTTCCATTGGGATCATATAGTATGATTTTGGGTATGGATTGATTATATATTCACAGGAGCAAGGTGGATTGTTATGACACGGTTGTTTAGTGCTTGGATGACAATGGAGAACAAAGAATCTTGCAAGGTAAGAAGAAGGCAACATCAGTTAGAATGGTGACAATTATGCATGCAAAGCACAGTTGTAGAAAAGGATCTATATCTTTTGTAGTACATATTTCCATTGATAAAGGTAAGGAAGTTAAGGATGCAGATGTCTTGAGGAGGTACCCAGATTTATAGTAGTTTCAGGATGTTTACAACAAAGATTTCAGAGTTGCCACCTCACAATGAAGTGGAATTTTCTATTGAGTTGGTACCAGGGGCAACACCAACATCAAAGGAACCATATAGGATGAGCACAACAGAGTTAGTGGAATTGAAGTTTCTTTGAAGGATATGATTGAAAAGGGATACATTAGGCCAAGTGTATTGCCTTAGGGTGCACTAGTTTTGTTTGAGAAGAAGAAGGATACCATGGCCAAGTTGTGCATTGACTATAAGCAGCTGAACAAGGTAAACATCAAGAACATGTATCTGTTTTAGAGGATTTATGACTTGTTTGATCAGGTTAAGGGAGAATCAATGTTCTTGAATATTGAATTCAGATCTAGTGATAAAGGTAAGGAAGTTGAGGGTGCGGATGTCTTGAGGAGGTACCTAGATTTATAGCAGTTTCAGGATGTGTTCCCGACAGAGATTTCAGAGTTGTTGCCTCACACGGAAGTGGATTTTTCTGTTGACTTGGTACCAGGGACAACACCAGCATGAAAGGCACCATAATGGATGAGCACACCAGGGTTAGTGAAATTGAAGTTACAATTGAAGGATATGCTTGAAAAGGGATACATTAGGCCAAGTGTATTACCTTGGGGTGCACCAATTTTGTTTGAGAAGAAAAAGGATGGCATAGTCAAGTTGTTCATCAACTACAGGTAGCTGAACAAGGTAACCATCAAGAAAATGTATCTGTTTCCAAGGATTGATGACTTATTTGATCAGGTTAATGGAGAAATAGTGATCTCGAAGATTGACTTTAGATACATATATCATCAGGTACGCATTAAAGAAGATGACATCTATAAAACTGCTTTCCTTACCGGGTATGGGAATTATGAGTTTGTTGTAGTTCCTTTCAGTTTGAATAATGCTTCAACTAATTTTATGTGCTTGATGAATAGTGTATTTCATCCTTATTTGGACAAGTTTGTGATGGTATTCATTGGTGATATATTGGTATAATTTAAGAATGAGCAAGAGCATGTTGAACAATTAGCAACAATGTTGAGATTGTTGAGAGAGCATCAATTGTATACTAAGCTCAATAAATGCAATTTCTTTCAGACAAAGGTACATTACTTGGGGCATGTGGTTTCCAAGGAAGGCATAACAATGGATTTGGAAGAGGTAAGAGCTATCATGGATTGGACAACTCCTAGAAATGTGGATGAGGTAAGATCATTCATGGGACTAATAGGTTATTATATGAGTTTGATCAAGAAATTCTCTTGGATTGCCTATCCCATTACATAATTACATAGGAAGGGTAAGAAATTTGAATGGACGAAGGAATGTGAAGCCAATTTTGAGCAGTTGAAGCAATTGTTGACAAATGCTCTAGTTTTAAATATTGCAAATTCAGACAAAGAGTTTGTGGCATGTATAGATGCTTATAAGAGAGGACTTGGTGGAGTATTGATTCAAGAAGGGTATGTAGTGTGCTATGATTCAAGGAATCTGAATGAGAACGACTAAAATTATGTAACACATGATCTTGATTTGTCAGTGATCGTCTGTGCATTGAAGATGTGGAGGCACTGTCTTCTCGGCAAGAGGTTTGTATTGATGAGTGATCGTAGAGGATTGAGATATCTATTTGACCAACCAAAGCTAAATGCCAAAAAAATAGATGGTTGGCCATGATCAGTGAGTTAGAATTTCAGATCAAGTACATTAAAGGTAAAGAGAACAGGGCTGCAGATGCTCTTAGCAGGAGAGTACACATAAATCACATAACAACTATGAGCTTCTATTGGACATATTTACAGGATCGAATATTGCAGACAAGACAATAGGATGACATGTATAAGGAGCTTATGCACAGGTTACAATAAGGTATAGGTGATCAAGATATGGACTATTGTCTCATGGTAGATGGTTTGGTCAGATTTAGGGACAAAATTTATGTGCCAAATGACAGTGAGCTCATGGAGATAATCCTGAAAGAATTTCATGCTAAACTGTATTCAAGTCACCCAGGTGTTGATGGTGCTGGACCCGCCAACATTTTAGGGGATTTCCCCGATAAGAAGTCCCAACTAGACCTCAGACCGTTTGGTGTAGGAGTCACAACAATGGGTCGTACAGTATCACCTTGACCGCAATTGCATGCAAAGGTAAGTAGGATGTCCTTGTTGGTAGCAAGGGTGTGACATGCACATCAAGCCAAGGAAGGTGCATGAATGGTCCTAACACATGGAAGTTCGGGTGAGTGTGCCCCTTGGAAACCTATGGAAACACGTGACTTGGAAGGGAACACATGAGCAAAGATGCATCACAAACTGGAAGGTAGGTGAACCAACAATCCAAAGTGATGGTTAAACCAACAACACATCTCAGTAAGATTCACACATACATATACAGGAAGAGTCTATACATACATGCATAAGAAAACAACTACATATATCATTAGAGTAACCAAGATAACTGAAATACAATAACAACACATGCATGAAACGTGTTGACTCTATTATATTAAGAAGTGAAAGTTCCAATCATACAGTGCAACCATGACCAACCACTAGTCCCGGTAACAAAATGTTATAGTCACTACTGTCTACTCCTCCACAGAGATGTATTAGCTTTGCACTGTGGAGAAGTCAAGGCTCGTTACAATACACTCTAACCTTTCTCTAAGATACTCCTATTGGAAGCTTGGTCGCCCAAAAGGCCTTACAATGAGTTATGAGGTTCTATAAATAGCAAAGGGTGGGGTGACCCTTGACATTCCCCTTTGTGACTATTCACCTACCCTCATGACTCTTCAACTACTCTATGACTGTTACATTCAACTATCGATACTTGGACTTTGACTTTACAAGATGTTACAGACAATCTATACATGTACCCATGTGAGGCAAAATAGGCTTGAGCAAGCCATGCAAGACATCACTAAGACTTAGACAGCTGTGAGAAGACTAACTCTTTGACATCCTCGTGATGTTCGATGGTGGCAAACTGATGTCAAGCTTGGTAGTCTATGATGGTGTCCGTGTACTCTGTGGTGACATCTTTCTGGAAACGAACTCTTGCCTCTCTTGCATCTAGGTACACTGATTTGGCTCCTCTGTCCAACTCATCTAATAACATGCACATCATCATCTTGAGTGTGGACAGACCATCGACATAATGATGCATAGTGTTTGTGCTGATCGCCAGGTCTCTATTGGTGGCCATGCGCATCAACTGGTCAAAGTACATGTCCAGCTCCAGTCGGACTTGATTCTTTGTCTTTGCCTCAGTGAGTGTCCCAATGGATGGGATCGCATGCGCGTGCACAACAACATCCATGCTTTTGAACACCCGTGCATGTGAAGCCTGCAAACTGGTGATGAGCTGCGAGAGTTCCTCATGGTTCCGGATCTAACTCCAAATGCATGCCTTCAACTCTACTGCCTTGGGCTTCATCATCTTGGGCAAGTGTAACAGGCCCCCATTGTATCTCATTGACCATGTTTGCATGCGGTTGATGACATTGTGAAAATCTGACAAGATACGTGCTCTCTTAGCACAATGCTGCTACCAACCGTTGAGATGGACAACTGACTTATGCATGGTGAAAAATTTGAATACAACATTCGCATGACTCGCCCTTTAGTTTCCAAGTTTGTGGAATGAACGTATAGACAGAAATCAATCCAATGATTCCAAGAACCAAGATATATTTAAACTACATGAAGCATTTCCAGAGCAATGGTCAATGAGATTTGTTAGACTTGCAATAACAAAAACATACAACAACAAAAAAGAATCATTCAAAAAGTGATATTCCTAATTAAGATGTTTTTCTAGAATTCTATGTATATATTACTACAAAGCACTCATTTATTAATATCAATTTTGTTATATTTAGTTTTCATATATCAATATAAAAATAGATTATTACTTTTTTTTTTTTTTTTCAGGAAGAATATGAAAATTCCAAAGGATCAACAAGTTGACATCTGAAACATGCTAGTAGGAATGTCCAAAAAAGTGTACAAGGAGATGGTAAAAGAAATGGACATAATTGCATCACAGGAGGAGCCATCTCAACAACAATGTGCTTCAAATGTATGTAATCATTGATTTTTTCTATTAGATACATATAAACAAATAATTTAGCATTAAATATTATTTTTCAAGTGTTTTCTTGCAGAAACAAAAATGTAACTCATTCAACACATAAAATAGGACGACAAGGAAGAAACAGGTTGATATCAAAGTTTGTGAGTAATTATTAATATTTCCTTGCAATGATTTAAGATTTCATTTTTGTATATTTTAAGTTGTTTTACAACAACCATCCTTGACTGTCTTCAAATAGGTGCTAACATACAAAGAAAAGTCACCAGAAGAATTGATTGGCATTGGGTTAAATATGGGTTGTGAGTATATGTTGGCATATCAAAAATTAATTGCAGAATTTGTAAGTATCTATGTTGTTTTACTACTCTGAGATATTAATTAATAAAACAAAAAACAATCATTTATATTAAATTTATGATTTATTATGGGGTATAAAACTTGCAGGAAACAAATAATGGAATTATGCCAATAAAAGAGATGTTGAAAAAAGGCATGATATTTGGTTTTGAATGAATGTGTACAATTCAGGACTCACTTCTTGCTGTGGTACATTGCTATTCATTTTACATGGATGTATATTATTTATTTCAATTTTCATTATTCTCACCAATGTTGATACACTCATTACACTTTATTTTTATGTTTGTAGACATAACTTGAAGAAGAGGAAAACAATCGATGCAATCAACAAAAAATTTGTCCAAATAACCCAAGTCATGGAAGTGGCTCAAGCATTGATAGCAGTTCCAGCAAAGAGTGATGGTCTATTTAGATATCAATGCAAGCTGTTGTATTTTTTGAAATCAACGTTTGTGAAAATCAAAAATTTTGTTTAATGTAATGGACATAGTGTCCCAATTGAAAGACAACGGGTTACCAATAACTATCCCATTTTATATAACAAAGATCCCCTTATTCATATATGATAAAATACATTTTAATTTATTCTATTGCGTTGTTCAATGTTGCTGTGAAATGTTACACCACTGATTAAATATATGGATGATTAAATATTATAATGAAGAGATGTGAAATATGATGATATAACAAATTAATCCAAACATCATATACAAATGCACTAATCGAAATTTAATTTATATGAACCGTATTATAAGATATATGTCGATTTTTCGATGAATAACGGATTTAAAAAAAGCACAATAATTGCACTGTCACAGGTTGATGTTTCTAAAAAAAAGAAAATGGATACATGGACATCATATATTAATGCACACAGCTTTGAATACGAGTTTTTCAACAATGATATTTACAATAATAAAAAATGGTATCCAGGTGCATTTGTAAAATAAATACACATTGAGAAGATATACATTTCATGCATAGTGTGATTCACCATTAACGCACCGGTGCATTAGATTACGTAAAAGCACCGTACTGAAAGATTTTTTTGCCTGCCTTGGTGCCTTTTGTGAAAAGTATAGCATGAGGCTTTTTCAAGCACATAGCCATTGTGGTGTTATACTTTTAGAGCACCGACGTTGTTTATACAACTCATCAACACCGGTGCATTGTTATGCATAACTACCCGGTGCATTAGAAAATATATAAACATGGGGGCTGCAAGATTTTTTTTACCTACTCCGGTGCCCTTCTTGAAAAGTACTTCCCGGTCGTTTTTGGAATACTTAAGCAGTGGGGTGGTATACCTTTCATGCATAAATGTTGTTTGCATTCAACGCCCCGACGCATGGTATCATAAATTGTATGAGCCAGTGCATTTTTATTATTAAAGCATCGGTGTGATGTTATAAATTTAATGCACCGATTCTCCATACGTTTGTTTCCAATCCCGATGATTTTATATTAATAGCGCACTGTTGCGATTTTTCCAGTAAGCACACTGCTAAGAAAACATCAGCTAAAACCTCCTTATGCCCAATTTTTTTTTTAGTTGTGATGAAGCTCCGTTATCATCTTTCCTACCACAAATGTATATTGTAGCGAAGTATTTTTGGCAATTTTTACCAATTTTATAACACTAAAAACCTCCTTTATAACCTCCACTAGAAGGTATTTTCCTTGAGTGTTAGGATTAAAGTGCGACCATGTGATTCCAAGATAAAGCATTTGGAGATCATTTAGGGTTGGACATGAACCATTAAAGGAGTAGAATTGATAACCATGCCATAAGGGAAAAAGAAAACTGAGCCAAGCAATTTATTATATCAAAATTTCGGGGGCTATGAACTCTTTTTCACTTTTCAATATTAATTTTATCGATCAATTATTATTTATAATAATTGCTTCTTATCATGTTAAAGCAAGTTCATAATGTATTCTGATTTATGGTTACGTGTTACAGGATTGGAATTGCGACATGGTGGAGGCATGATCAAAGTTGGTGACAATCATTTAAAATCCAACTCAGTGCTAAGCTGAGGCACAATAAAGGCATTTCCAAGCTACCACATCCAAAGCGCACTAATTTCCAATAATTATGATGAAGATACATTATTTTGACATTAATGACACATATGGAAAATATGGGAAAAGGACAAAAGTGGGAATATTAAAGGTCAGATAGAGGTCCTAAATTCATGGTGGAAGTATTAAAGTACTTGGGGCAATGAAGAATCAATTTGGAAGCCAAAAGGCCACGAGGGAGTCTAGAAGTCATAGGAGAAGATGAAAGGTCACCCTCCTCATTTCTATAAATGTAACATCATGCCTCATTGAATGGGACTTTTAGCATTTAAGCTAGGCTAGTAATAAAATTGCTACTTTGTGCTTGAGGAGATGAAAGTATTAGTTCTTGGTAGCCTATATGTGGAGGGATTGTGAGGCTAGTGCTACGTTATGAACATGATATAAATTTCTCTAGTCCCACTATTAGGTTTTGATGAGCTTGTTGTACCTGTATTCAAATGGACGACATATTAATGAGAAGCTTTTTTGTTTATGCATTGATTCTTGTGCATTCCTCTATTGTTATATTGGGTATATTGTAATTCAATTATTTATGCATGTGGTTTACACACTGGTAACATCTTTATGAACTAATTCATTTTCATGAAGCTTTTGTGTTGCCTTTGAATCTTTTCCCTTAATTCAATGTTAATGTTAACAATTGATCGTGAAGTAAGCTGTAGTTGATTGCTAACACTTTTCCTTTGTGTATGGCTAGGTTAGTTTCAACTATCTAATGCTTCCTTAAGGCATGTTGTTGCTCATGATGTTGTTGTTGAATTCTTATATCATATTCCACAAGCTATCAATGGAGAGTTGATCACATCCTCAATCTTCTAACATATTACACTCGATCCCACACTCTTCTCTACATTCTATATCCAAGAGAAAACCACACACACATGCACAATGGTAGTCAATGGATGGGGCTCGTATCCCAAATGGTGTGAGGTCTAATTGGGACTTCATATTAGGCAGACCCCCTTAGTGTTCGTGGATTATCCAACACCATCAACAAAAGGTTAGCCCAAATTTCTATTCTTCGGTTCCTGAAAGTCAAAATAAGAGCTAATCATGCTCAATAATAATAACAAAGGAGGCTTCATAAGCCATGATATGCATGCAAACAAAACACTATGCTATATATATATATATATATATATATATATATAATATATATATATATATAGATTAAGGACTATGAAAAACTAGGCATACTAGTAATGACTATAAGCTATAGAAGGTGCATGTAGTCATCCAGTTCGTGTAGGCCTTGTTGAGGGTGGATGTTCTCAATCTCTAAGAAAAGATGCTTCCAAGTGTTGTAGTTAACCATCCATAATATGATAGATCAAGTGAAGATCCTCCATGCACAAGAGGAGATCATCCTTTCTCTCATTACAATTGAATAACACCTTTCCCAATAGGTTCTTAAGGTGTCAACACAAGTCCAATGTGTGGAGATATTGGTTTCTTTATGCTCGTGGGGTACCTAGGTTGGGGACCCAATATTTCACCTTGACCAAGACATCCAAATCCGAAAGTTTAGTGAACTCATCTGTCAATTCTTATTTGATGTCAGCAAGTTCATGCTACACAACCACCAAAGCATCCTCTCGAAATTGATCTGTTGATGCATGGGCCTCGTGTTACTCATGTTGTGGTTGCATACTCTTCTCCATGCTCGGAGTCATTCTCTAATAATTTTGGGGAGAGATGAGACCAAATACGAGAGGTTGAAAGAATTATGTGCAAGAAAAACACAACAAGCTAGAAATCCAGGATTGAAACAAGTGTTTTCAAGACTTTCATAAAGGCATAAGTTTAGAGACAAACTACAATGAGAAATAACATGGGAGTATAGGGAAAAACTAAGGATATTAGAACTAGAGGGTGGACCAATGGGTGAATGAGGTGAAAAGAAATAAAATAGGATAAAATTACACATGGAGAAGTTGTCAAGCACAAGGTTGTAGGAAATGAAACTCTAAGGAGTATTAGCAATAAGTGAGTTCATAGGGACCAAGTCAAGGGGGTATGGTCCTTCAATTTTCAAGGCTTTAATGACATAGACGATGTTGTTGTTTCCCTCATTGGCTTGGTGCCATTCCTTCATGGATTTATAGCTCTGATATGAAAATTGTGACCTTGTCGGATTCATTTTGCCAATAGAGTCCATTGCATTAGAAAGCTTAGTGCATTGAAGGCAATTCTTCAATGTTCCCTTTGTGGGGTAAATTCATCTAATGGGGAGAATGTCTGTGCATGATTTTGTGCATGGAAACTATAGTGTCACCCTTCCTTTGATATGCCAAGTATAGGTGGGTGGTGTGTTCACACTTGCCACCAATTGGCTTCTCCCTCCCTCCTTGCTTGATAAGCGATGGATTGTGTGCTTGTACGTGATCAAGTGATCATCTATGTATTGAATGCCTACATTTTTATGTTTGCTTTAGGATTAGATCACCCTTATTGGGGTTATAATGTATAGAAATATTATATACACTTAATAATAACAATAATAATACTTCTCATTAGTTGCACAATATCAATAACTAATATATATGAAATGGTATTGATATATTTCCTTGTTATGATGGTATCAATATCTAATTTAAAATTGATAATTATGTATATGAACATTCTCTTCAAAAAATTCAAATCTTGTTTTATTTTTAGGATAGATGGTTCCTCCTTTCCAACTTCTATGAGTAAATGAAGTTTTTCTTATTTTAGTTATTTTTTGACAAAGAACACTTGTTATTTGTGTACTTAGACATATTAAATTTAACTATTCATTATTTATTTTCTAACTTCTCTAATATAAATCAAAGGTTTATCATGTACATGGAATTTATTATGAGGATACTTTAGCACCGGTGGCCAAGATGGATTCTATTGAGAAATTAAATTGCCATGCAACACATGCTATTTTCAATTTTCTTCTTTAATATCATTAAACATTAGTATTGCTTACTTTCACATATTCATGTGGCCCTTAATTCTTTAATTATATTTAGGGTTAAGATATGATGGGAAAAATGATTATCATAGGGTATTTTTCCCATAAAAAGTTGTTGAATTTTTTAACAAATCTTCTCGTCAAACAAGCAACCAACTCATTAAATTGTATATATAATATTTGATAATTTTTTTGTAAAACATCATTAAATTTTACTTACAATAGGAACACATGTTGGTAAGGTTGGAATTTCTATCTGTAACTTCAATTGACCTGGGAGAAAGTGGTTATTAATAAAACATTATCTCTTACAACATAGATCCATCCACCAAACTTTACTCAGACTTTTTTTGAATTCACCACATAATTGATAAAGTCACTCACTTTCAATTTAATAATACCCATATTCCTCTCTCACAATACTTTACCTCAATGAAGGAGATATGATAAGGTTGCCACACCAAGTTGAAATAAGGTACATCACACTATGCAATGATGGTTTGTAAAAGGAGACTCAATGAGGATGTTTGGTTAGATGCCCATTTTATCATGTATGGGTTTCATTGTTTGAGAAATCACCCTTTTTTGTTGTCTTCCTTGCAAGGGGAATAAAATCAACTGAGTCCTTGAAAGTGGTTGGCTGCTAAGGTCTATTCATCATGGTGTTCCCACTTTTCACTTATTTTGACTTGGGCCTAGGTGGGAGAAGGTTGCTTGGTTGCTAGTGAGTTCATGACCAATAATTGTTTAAGGCAACGAGTGCAGGAAAATGTGCGATTATGTAACAAAATGTGCGATTATGTAACATTTAAACAACACACGACACATAATCTAGACTTCTATATATTCATTAAGATAATTAATGTTTTTTCTCTTCAGTAATAATGTTTATAAAATTGTTAATATATATCATTAGAGTTATATATATACTTTTTCTTCTTAACTATGATAGTAGATAACTTGTCATATTATTTATATATATATATATATATATATTTTTTTTTAACTATAATGGTAGATAGCTTGTTAGCTACTTCTTAACATGTAGACGTAATCTTCTCTAACATTTAATTCCTTCTTACAATAATATCAAAAAATCAAACATTTTTAATAACATCTAATTTAAGATTCAAATTCTCAAACATTTTTATAAACATTTAAACTCGTTTATTATTTTAATCCATCCCTATTTAGATTTCTAAAACCACAAACACAATAAAACTAAGATTTAATGATATCTATAATCAATACCTCAAAGAATTATCTTACAAATCTTACGAGATTTAAAAGGGAGTGACTTGTCGTCTTTATTATTTTTAATAACATCTAATTTAAGATTCAAATTTTCATCAAACATTTTAATAAACACTTAAAACTCGTTTACTATTTTAATCCATCCCTATTTAGATTTCTAAAACGACAAACACCATAAAACTAAGATTTAATGATATCTATAATCAATACCTCAAAGAATTATCTTACAAATCTTATGAGATTTAAAAGGGAGTGACTTGTCTTTATTATTATCATATATTTTAAATTTTTTCTCTATTCACTAAAAATAAATAAATTCTCATATATAAAAAATTTAATGATAAACTTTAAATTACAAAATTAACGGACAATGCCTACAAATCCATGAAAAACATTGAGTATAAAACATTGAAGTTGGGATTTTTTTTAACCTTATACGTTATCAACACAACTCTCAAGATCATATGCAAGTAATAGTTGTACAAGTTTGGTATTATATAGACGTTGCAAGGGAAAAATCAAGCCTAAAAAGCATGTTGAATAAGTAATACATACATTAGCAATCTATTAAATAATTATTTAATAAAATTAATTATTATTATTATTTATTATTATTATTATTAATTGAATAGAAATAATTTATTATTATAATTTTTAATGTTGAATTGGTAATTTATAAAAATAATTCGAGTGAGGCCCAAGATTAAATCTAGAGGCTATCAATATAACACTAAAAGTATATCTAATTGCCCATAAGTCAAATATACCAAAAAATTAGGACTGAGCAAAAGCCGAGATTCCACGAGAGTGGGGGAGCCTACTCCTTGAGCCTTATCACACCGGGCCAAAAATGTCCCCCACCTAAAACAAGGTGAAGAGAATAACATCCCATTATGCCAATCCCTCTCTCTCTCTCTCTATATATATACAAATTAATATAAAAACTATATTCAAACATTTAAAAAATACCTAATACCTTCCCTTAAATAAATATACAATTACCAATTAATTGGTAAGATATATCATTTGCTTAACATGCATATGATAAGTTAGATAATAAAAAAATATAAATAACTATATTTTTATATTAAATAAGCAGCATGGTAAATGCTCAATTTATCTTAGGGAAAAACCACCCCCAACTTCCCCCCCCCCCCCTCTCTCTCTCTATATATATAAGCTATTTTCAAAGTTAGGAAGGGAATGTTGAAGAGATTAAATTTCAACGATAGTTAAATCTTATTGATCACTTATCATTTTACATATTTTTATTTTTCCTTTATCACTTGGTTATTTATTTTATGTCTTCTATACTTTTAAAAACTTATTTTTAGTATTTATATGCAATTTTTACTTGTGATTGATAATTGCGCGGCTCTATTGTCAATTTTTGCAGGTCCTGCCCTTTCTTCTTCTGGATCTTTGTAAGTAGATGAGAAAAGTCCTCCATCGCATGGTCCAAAGCTCAACAATAGATGTATGTTGAAAATGGATTAGGAAAATCTCTAACCAGATGTTCAGTTTGGTCATATTTATAGTAGATGATTGGTCCCCTTCCTTCCAAACGTTCCTCGTCCTTGTCCAAGTCTTGCAAATCCTCCAGGTTCTCTACCCATCGTACCCTCACCTCTACCGAGCTGATTATAGTTCATGTGCCATCCCATCCTAACCCTCTTTCACCCAATAAGCGTCCATCGTGTGATCACACATAAGACCTGCAATGATGGATGTCATGGCCAACAAACTTACAAAAGTTACAAAACAAACTTCTAATAGAAGTCTTATACTTTTGTACCATCGAGCAAGTTGTGGGTGTATGCTCCCACACCCTACAAATTTCACACCATAAGCCTCTTCCTTGTACCATCAAATTAGCGACACTAGTTGCCATGTACTCAAGTAATACATGGTGTTCATTTCTATGATGCATAAAGGATTGTGCACCAATCCTTTATGCATTGTCCCTTCCCCTTTGCCAAATCCTGCAAGTGTACGTTAAGCGCATCCAACTACAACTGAAGCTAAACTATAATAGGATTCGCTCCTGCTACTATGACTGCTGCGGATGTTTCTAACTTGAGCGCTCTCTCCAAAGCTTCTGACTGGGTTAGAACATCTTGTCGAGTTAGCGACAAAGGGATATGAGGCAACATACCCACAATAAACCATTCCTTATGTTGCTCATCAGGTATCTCAAGTGACAATTACCCAATAGTGCTTTGAACCATTGGTTGTAATCCAAAATTGATTCATCCATCCTCTTCTTAATCTCCTTAAGCTTTGTTATGCATTAGGATGTAGAATTAGGCTTGTAGAACTCCTTCATCATCGATTGTTTAATGTCCTGTAATGACTTTGGTTGTGCAGGCGAAGCATTTTTCATGTTCCAGGACAAAGTGCGATCCCATCTGCCTATTCCACTTGGACCCCCAACTCTATTTCCTTTCAATTTCCTAATTTCTAGCACAATTTACTATCTTTGGTAGTTTTTCGGGTCCTGAACTTTAGGAACTATTTTGAGGCCCTAAACGACATATTTTTTTGTTGTTGGTTAAATAAACAGGCAAGACCATAGCCTATGGAAATGGTTTGAAGTCGAAATTTGTTATCCTTGGATAGTGTTAGAAAATTATATATTACGGAGCAATGGAACACATGAAATAATGCAGAAATATAAACACAGAAAATGCACAAAACAAGAGAGACACAAATATACGTGGTTCACCCAGTTTGGGCTACGTCCACCCCGAACAGCTAGTCCTTCCTTTCTATTATCCAGCAAAAATGAAGAGACAAAACCTACAGCAAAGCCGCTGTAATATCCTCTGTCTTCTCTCACAGTCTCACCTCTCTGTTTCTCGCTGACACAGAATACACATCTATCTCATAGCCTCAAATACAATGCCCTCATACAAAGAGAGGGGTTGCGTTCTAGGGCAAAAAACCCTAAACTAAACATAAATTCTACCGTCAGATCATCCGCCTAATGAACAGCCCAGATTGACTAGAAATTACTATACTTTTACAAGGCAATTTTACAGTTGTTTTAGCTTCGGGGGCGCTGCCCCCGAAACCCCCTGCTGGGGGGGCTCCCAAGGTCCGCACGCCGCCCCCCCCTGGACCCCCCCTGCAGTGAATATTTTACGGGCGGCATTGCCGCCCCCATTTTGAACTGGGGTCCAATGAGGCGGTACTTTTGAATATAGAAGATAATCAGGCTCCACACCCAACAGATAGACCTTTCTAACGAGGTATTGTACCCAACAAATATAGATCGTATGCCAAAGATATAACCCTAGGAAGTTGATGAACCAACTAACCCAAACAGGGCCCACAAACTTTTGGTGCTTTATCTCCTAGGGTTAAGTTTTTGGATGCTTATGGTTTTCCATTATTTCTTGATGATAAAAAGGCATGCGAGCCTCATTGTAACATAGTTCAGAAGGCTTGTATCTGTCAAATCTCTTTTCATAGATAAGCTACCATAGCCCAAGCTAGTTTGTTTCTCTTATGTATGTAAACAGTTTTCAGCAGTTGTTATTTATTAATTGAGGTTTTTTTTTGTTGTAATTTGAGTTTTGGTTTGAATATATATTTCATTTTGTTCCTTCATAAATCTTGATCAGTGGTATTAGAGTGATCTACTCTTTCTTTGTTTTTTTGTGCATGTCCCCAACCAGGCCTGAGTATAAGGAGTTGGGACTTGAATTAGTTGAACCCTTGCAAGACCGACCTCGCCAACCTCGATGACTTCCCATGGATGAAGAAAATAAAGACGAGGGAGCAAGAGATCCTTTAAAAATGTTGCTTGAAGAAGCCATCAAGCAACAAAGGAACGAGATGATGGAATATTTTTGCCAGATCCTTCAGCGGGTATTAGCAGGCGAAGCATCTTCATCCAACAATGATTTCATAGGTGTTTCCTCCTTTAAGGTAAAATTTAACTTTTATTGAAGGAAAATAGAGGCAAATGCCCTGGATAGATGGTTAATTCTACTAGAAGGATATTTTTTAGTCCATAATTTTTTTGATAAGGAAAATATTACTTTTTCACTCATCAAAGTTGTCCCCTATGTCAAGGACTAGTGGGAAACTTACTGTGAGCAGAGGGACGAGGAGGAACCTTCACTATTTTCAACCACACCCTCTTGGAATTATTTCTGAGATGCCATCAAGGAACAATATTTTTTATTTTTTTTTACAAATTCGGTTGCTAGTTGTATTCAAAAAAAGATAGGGAGGCTAAGCTCCAACATTACATGATTAGAGCTCATAGGATGAGCTTGCAACTGTATTACATTGAAGCATTTAGCTGAATTTCTTTCATTTTCAACTTGAAGGGCACTAACACAAGTATACATTCGGACAAACTGAAGCAGAAGTAAACAGACTTTACAAAACATCTAGTCTATGATTATGTGACAGATTTGTCGAGTAGTGGAGTCCTCCGGGTGGTTGCCAACTTCTGCAATCTTTATGCTAAAGGAATTGGTACTTGGGGTGTTGATCTTTTCCATCATATACTTGAGAATGTCTACAAATTCTTGTATATGCGCACACGTGTTTGATAGAGCATTTAATTTTTCCTGCAGTGAAGAGATACGATGAAGGAAAAGGTTGAGGTTGGCTTCATATTTGGCAGTGATTATCCTGGTAGCAGACTCAATTTTCTCGTCCAAGAGGCGCTAATGCATTCTGACTTGCTCAAGTTCTGCCTGCAAGTCACGACAATGGAGACAATCTTCGCTGCGGTCCATCTGAAGAACCTCGATTCTGACCTGAAGTAGTGCTGAAAGGAAGCTTCCATGAGCTGAAGATGTGACAGAGTATACCAAATGATGGATTAGAGAAGCAGGGGAGAGGGATGAAAGAGGGCTCAAAAGCTCGGAAGCAGGGTGAAGGGAGATTCCATAAATAAAGGCAGATGATAAAGATGCGAGTAAGGAGGGATGATTGATGGAGAATAGAATATGCAGAGGAAGGATAATGATCCTTGTTAGCGTAGAAGAGGAGGATTGGGTAGGGAAGAACTTGAGAAAAGGAGAGAAAGCAGTGATAAAGAGCGCAAGCCAACTGCTATCCAAGGAAACGAGAGCAGAGGGGCAAACGAGGATGGAGAAGGGGGCTTGGAGATGCGGAGGTAGCTTCCCGGAATAAATAGCAGGTGAGCTGGGGGCCATGAAGTACTGGATCACATGGAAAGAGCTCGGACAATCACGGTTTTCACAGGAGTAGCCTGAATTGAGAGATACAGCAGGATCTGCGATGAGATATGAGAGGATTTTCTGCGGCTTGTGACAGAGAATCACAGGATTATTATAGATTTGGTTAGGGTACACCTTGGGAAAGGTGCAGGTAGTTTGATATGAGGTATTTGAGTAAAGCATGGAAGTCAAGGAAGAGATTGGTACAGGTCCTCGTTGTTATAGAGGATACTACCTTTAGCCCGAGTGCAAGCTTGGCTGGCCCGTTTATCAGCTTCTCGGTTGATGGAGCGAAGAATATGGTAGAATTGAAATTCCTGATCATGATTGATCAAGACTTTACATCTGCTAATGATTTGCTGCAAGTAGATATTGGAGGCTTCCCGCTTACTAGTCATTAAATTAATAATGATAGCAGAATCGTCAAAGATGAAGGCTTTTTGGATTCCCTGAGCCTGGAGCTAGAGTATACCTTGATAGAGGGCCAGAGCCTTAGCTCTATTGTTTGAGATAATCCCCAATCCCCATTCAAAGGAGACTAAGGGCTCACCATTAGGATTGAAGATGACGCCCCCTGCTCCCACTGCTCCCAGGTTTGATTTGGAGACACCGTCAAAGAACAAGGAGTGGATGTTGCTTGAGCAGAGCCAATTGTTGAAATCATCCTGCTTTAATCGAAATTTCCATTTGTGGCTGTGAGTACTGCCTAGGTTGTTGTAGGTTTTCACTGTTGGGGGGATGCTAATATTGTCTATTAAATTCCTTATGAAATCTATTTCCTTAGCCCATAGACTTGTTATGTCAACTTTTTTTGTGATCTTGGATGCGATGGTTTCGATCTCCAGGCTTTTAGCCTTGTTACAAAGGTGCTTGATTGAGGTCTCTTTGTCTTGAAAAATCTTGTTGTTTCGAGCAATCCAGATCTGCCATAAAAGTGCCAGAGGGAGGGCATCCCACACTCTCTTGGCAGGGTTATTTTTCATGGATTGCCAAGGGTAATTTTTTTTTCCAGTTGTTAAGAGCTTCTCCAATGGATAGCTGAGAATTCCAGAAGTGTGACACGGAAGGATTGATGCTATTCCAACAAGAAAATGCAAAGGGGCACGAGATGAAAAGATGCCAAATATTCTCCTCTACTTCTTGGAAATTAGGACATCTGGAAGGTCCAGTGATGCCTCTTTTTTTAAGATTCTTTGCAGTGAGAGTTTTTCCTTTTAAAAGGGTCCACATAAAAAATTTCACCTTAGGAATTGCTTCTGCTTTCCACACTGTTTTCCAATGTATCCATGTTGGTGCTGGGTAGTCCTTGCTACATAAATAATCATAGCCTACTTGTGTTGACTAACTGGTGCCAGTGGGATCCCATCTGAATTCGTCCTTGCCATGTTTAAGAGTGGGAGCAATGTTGTGCAGATGTTTATAGAAGTTGTCAAAATTCCCTTTGAGGCGTTGAGGGATGGGAGGAAAATTTCGTCGCATCCAAGCTTGGGTTATTGCGTCCCATTGGGAGATTTGGTCTAAATTTCATATCCCTTTTCTTTGAAGAAAGAGTATTATTGAATCCATACTTGGGAGACTGATGATTGGCGGGTTCCCCATGATTTTGTCAGTGCCAATGTTGACTTTCCTACCTCCTTTAGGCACCTTGGAAACGTTTTGTGGCATGAAGGTGATGGCTTTTTTATAGAGCTTCCAAATCTTTGTGCAGTTTCTGTTGGGTATTTCAACTGTAAGCAGATGCTGCCTTGGTTGGCTGAGATATTTTGCCTCCAAGACTATTTTCGACCAGTCTGATTGGTTTTCAATAAGTCTCCAGACTAACTTTCCGCCAAAAGCTAAATTAGTGAGAGTTGGAGATCTAATACCAAGACCTACATTCTCTTGATTTTGAATGACTTGTTTCCATCCTACCAAGTTGAATTTTTTCCTCTCATTTTTCCCTCCCTGCCAAAGGAAGAATCTGAGAGCACTGTCCATTTTGCGGAGAAAAGAAGCTGGAGCTTGAGCAAGGGAAAATTGGTAAAGGGGTAGTGAGGAAAGGCTCGATTTGAGGAGCACCAGTCGTCCAGCTGGGTGGAGCCAAGAAGTTCCCCACTTTTGGACTTTTATTTTCATTTTGTCTAAAGTTAGTTCCCAAACATCAGCCCTTATGTTCCCTATACTCACAGGCATTCCCAGGTAGCTGAAGTGATCCCAATTTAACTTGCAAGGAACACCAAATATGCCGGCAATACTTTGGAGCATTTGTGCTGAGGCATTCCATCCGTAAATACAACTTTTGAGGTGGTTAATCTGTCCCCCTGAGTATCTCATGAATTGATCTAGTAAGGATTTGAATCTTCGAGCTATGATAGTGGTCGCCCCTCCAAGCAGCAGGGTATCATCAACAAATTGAGAATGATTGACGTTTTTCACTCCATCTTCGAATTTAATGCCAGTGATGAGGCCTGTCTACCTCTTGTGATTAAGAGTGCAGCTGAAGGACTCAACCATTAAGAGTAAAAGATAGGAAGATAAGGGACAACCTTGTCATAATCCTCTTGAGGATCGAAAGGAAGGCCCAGGTCTGCCATTGATAAGAGGAGCAATCCAAGGGCCAGAGATACAAGCTCTTATGGTATCAAGAAAGGAGGAGGAGAAGCCCATTTTCTGAAGAACATCAAATAGAAAGGAGTATCTTACCCTGTCGAAGGCATTTGCCAAGTCCAATTTCAGAATGAAGCCCTTTTCATTCCAAGAATGGCTTGAATGAATAGCTTCTTGAACTAAGAGGATGGAGTCTAAGATTTGCCGGTTAGCCATAAAGCCTCCTTGGTTTTCAGAAATTAACATTGGCAGGAGAGGTTTGAGACGGTAAGCAAGGATTTTTGTGAAGATTTTGTAGGAAGAGTTACATAATGATATTGGCCTGAAACGAGAAAAATTGGAAGGGCAGTTCTCCTTTGGCATGAGGGCCAGATGTGTTGAGTTTGTGCAGCTTCCTATTTTGCTTTTCCTCTGTATCCATTTGAAATATTTAATGAGGTCCTTTTTTATCATTTCCCAATATTCTCTATAAAAACATATAGAGAAGCCATCTGGCCTAGGTGCCTTGTTTGGCTGGAGGCACCAAATTGCTTCCTTAATTTCTTCCTCTTTTATCTCTTCTGTCAACCTTTCATTTAATTCTGCTGTAATCTTAGTTGGCAAATGCTGCAGAAGGTCAGCATAGTTTTCTTCCTCCCCTGATTCAGTTAAGAGCTCCTTGAAGTGGTCTGAGGCAACGCTTTTGATGGCTGCTTAGATCAATATGTTGAGTCCCTACGTTATCTATGATCGCTATTATGTTGTTTCTAATTTGCCGAATAGTGGCTTTCTTATGGAAAAAAGTTGTGTTCTTATCTCCGCTTTTCAGCCAAGTCTGCCTAGATTTTATGCGCCATTTTTCTTCCTCCTTTCTTCTGATACTGCATAGCTGGTTATAAAGGTTTTCTTCTTGAATCTTTTCAGCCTGATGATACTCTTGTTTTTCTATTGCACAGTGAAGGTCTTCAATTTTGGCTTTCACCTCTCGTTTTTTTTTTTTCCTCTGGCTCTTTACACTGCATTTTTGCCCAATTCTTGAGTGCATTTTTCACATTTTTGAGTTTACTTTCCCATATAAAGCTTGGAGATCCTTTGACATGTTGACACTAGGTTTTATGAACCAGATTTTTGACTGCTTGGTAGTCGCTCCAGATATGGTTGTATTTAAAGGGTAGAGGACCTAGAGGGCAGTGAGATTCAATAGCTAATGTAATGGGGTAATGATCCGAGACAGCAAAGGGAAGAATGGTGGCGTTGACAACTGAAAAGGTGGAAAGAAAGGAAATGTTTACCAGAAAATGGTCGAGTCTCTCCATAATATTGCTGCTACCCAATCTGCGATTACTCCATGTGTATTTACGATTTTTTGGGATGATATCGACCAAATCACCATGTTGAATTATGTTTTCTAGCTAATTTCTAAAAGGGTTTGGAGTGAAACTGCCTCCACGCTTTTCATTGGCATGTAATATTAGATTTAAGTCACCCCCTAAGATGATGTTGCTGCTATCTTATTATGTTATGTTCTTGCTGAGGGATTCCCATCAAACTTCTTTGTCCCTATAATGATTAGGGGCATAGACGTTGTAAATTACAATCTGTTGTTTGCTCATAATGTTCTGCAATACTGTCTTTACCCAATGTTGTTCTATTACTTCTGCTTCACTGTTCCACTCATCCTGTCTCCAAAGTGTAGCAATCCCGCCTGAGGCCCCTCTGGATTTGCATATACATCCTTTATAGCGCTTATGATATTCAATGATATTGCTAATTTCTGACTTTCTCTGTTTTGTTTCTTGCAATAAGACAATGGTTGGCTTCTCTTGGTTTATAAGATCCTTTAAGGTGTTAGTTTTGGAGGGGTGCCCTAGTCCCCTACTGTTCCATGAGAGAATTTTAATAATTTCAAAAGTGAGATTTGAGGAGTTTCTCTCCCTCCCTTATCCTTGCTAGCAGTGTCTTTATCTATTGATCCTTGTATATATGACTCTATAGGATTCTGGAGTCCTAGTGCTATGTCTTTTTGCGCATTCTCGTCCCTATGCTGTTTGGAATACTTTCTTCCCAGCTTTTTTGGACCGTCTAGAGTGGATCCATGTTCCTTGGAATTGCTTCAGGTGATTTTGAGTGGGGGAGGATCTGATGGGAGGGAAGAAGGAGTGACCAAGGGGAGGGGACAAGAGGGAAGCTCAGATTGAATCAAGGGAGCAGGGGATTCCTCAGGAAGGGAGAGGACATGAAAGGGATTAGAGGAGGGAGAGGAGGGAAGGGGATCTAGCTGGTGGATAAAAGATTGGGGTGGTTGAGGGGAAGAAGGAAGTGGGAATGAGGGCGGGGGAGAAGAGATAGGAGAGATGGGGGGAGGTTGAGAAGAAGGAACAACTTCATTGGGTAGTTTATGGCCAGGGGCTGTTTTTTTATTTTTGACAGTTTCCCATTGCTCTTCTTGCAGGTTATTATCAACATTAGAGAGTTTAGTGCAACGATTAGCAAAGTGACCATACTCGTGACATACCTTGCACTTGAAGGGGGTCTGCTCATAGTCGAGTTGCTGAATGTGCGACCAGCCATCGACCTTGAGTTTAATGGCTTCTGGAAGACCTTTACCCAAATCAACTTCAATGCAAATACGGGCACAAGCCTGCATGTTGTCTCTCGGCTCACTCCGATCAATGTATTTCCCGATAGCATTCCCAATGGCATGAATAGATTCATCTCCCCAGCAATGCAGTGGGAGGTGAGGAAGACGAACCCAAACAGGGACTGCATTAGGGATATCAAGCTCCAGGTCGAAGTCCGGTGTCCTTTTGTTTAAGTACAATCCTATGGACTCCATGAAGTAAGGTCCATTGTGGAAGATTAAATCCTTGTCTTCCTTTGTCTCAAAATGAAATGTGAAGTAACCCTTTCCACAAAATCTGATAGAAATTTTTCCTTGAATTTTGTCTGACCAATTCCTTTCCACCCACCTCTGAATAGTTTTTGGGGAGGGCCAAAGACCTGTTAATTGCCCTATAAGACCTTTTTCCGCCAGAGCAAGAGCAGCCATTCTGGGTAAAGTAGGAGGGAGAGAGACTTCCTGTAACCCCTCAATTTTTTTTACAAACTTGGAAACTAAAGGGCGAGACAAACCAGGTTGTAGGCGGTGGCGGGAGCAGGAGCGCGCACGATTTTTTTCCATCAAGGAACAATATTACCCTGTTGAAAGTTATGAAGATAAGTACATAAAGTGGACCACACTACAACAAGGAATGCACTAAGATGCGTTAGAGTTCAGAAACATTTTCCATACCCTACGCATGAAGCTAGGTATCAAGGATTATGAGCGACATCTGATACTCAAGTACCATGGTTGTCTGCACAAATGCATCCAGGAGGAAATGGAGTTCTTGGATATATTCTTGCTTGACGCAGTGTACTGGTATGCTGTGAGGATCAAGAAAAAATTCAAACAAAAGAAGCAAGATTTTGGATCTATGAATCTCAAGTAGGGAAAAGGCGCTTCCAAACCATAGAACAAAGGAAAGACCCAGGACAAGCCATAAGATCTGCAAGAAAATCATAGCACCACAAAGACGAAGGAAGACATTGGAAAGTGGTGTGAGTTCCACAAGAGCCCCACCCACAACACAAATGAGTGTTGCATTAAGTAGTCACAGGTGGCTAAGCTGAAAGCTTCAGAGTTAGATGCATGTTCTGACTCTAAGCCAGAACCTGACAAGGGGAACAAAAAGGGGAAGAAAATTATTGATGCAGAACCTAGTGCCACTGTTGCCACCACCAATGTCCAAAAGATTGAGCTTGAAGATCCAAAGGAGGGGGAGCGTCTATTCCACTCACAAATGTGGGTGAAGGGTTCTCCACTACAGTTCATTGTCATAGTGGAGGCAAAAATAACCCCATCTTAGTAGAGGTAATTAAGAGGTTGGGCCTTCTGACCTCACCACATCTGTAACCATACACTAGCGGGTGGCTTCACCAAGGAAGAGATCTCCATATCATCCAACTGTGTCGCCTTGCCTATAACATTAAGCGTTTCACGGACGAGGTATTGTGTGATGTTTCTCCTCTTGAATTATGTGATTTTTTAATATGCAACCATACTTGTGAAAGTGTCGTGTTGTGTATGAGTCCAGACCTCGCACTATTATTATTACTTTGGGCAGAAAACTATACAAGATACTAGAGGTAGTCCCACCTATTTCCATTTATTTGATCTCTGCTAAGGATTGCAGTAAGGTCATCTCCTAGACTGGGGAATTTGTTTCCTTTCTAATTCGTTCTCAAAGTAAGGGGAAGATCATGGCCACATCCGTGACCCTGAGAAAGGGTTCCCCCACGTAGCAAAATCAAGTTGAAAAGGTCGTGGAGGAGTACAAGGACTTCTTCTCCTCACCTATAGGGGTACCCTTGCACTGTCATGTCAAACATTCGATCAATATGACTCCTAGGGAACCTCTACCCAATGGGCCAGTATACCACCACTCCTATTTGGAAAATGAGGAAATCAAGAGGCATATCAAGGAGTTGCTAAGAAATGACACTTTGGTTTGGAGAAAATTGTGGTAGTACTGTAAAAGTATTTTTATTGGCCAAAACTTTGACAAGATGTTGGAAAATATATCAGATCCTGCACTGTTTGTGCCATCACCAAGCCAACCATTAAGAATCAAGGCATGTACACTCCTCTTCCTACTCCTAGCCAACCATGGGAATCCATATCCATGGAATATATGTCTGGCCTTCATTCTACCAAGCATGGTAACAACTATGTATTTTTTATTGTTGATAGATTTTCTAAGATGGCTATATTGTTGGCTTGCAAGAAGAGCATCACAACAAAAGACACTAGAAAGCTCTTCCTCGAACAAGTGTGGTTACATTTTGAGATTCTACAAACCATTATATTTGATCATGATAGCAGGTTCCTGAGTGCATTCTGGTCTAGCCTCTCATTGTTGTTGGACACTAAGCTCACCAAGTATATTGCGTTCCATCCTCAAACTGATGGCTAGACAGAGGTTGTGAACATGATGAAAGTGCACATACTACACATGTACAACTCCAAGCATCCAGGAACATGGGATGAGAGTCTTCCCTATGTGAAACAAAACTATAAAAAATCTCTCCATAGCTCCACTAGCCATATCCCCTTTCAAGTGGGCATGGAATTTCAACCATTGCATCCCATTGATGTCGCAATGCCTCTTGCGACTACACAAGGATGATATGCACATGTGCAGTCTGAAGTTGATAAAGCCACCATGTTTATTAAAGTCATCCAACACATCCGACAATAGGTTCATGATATCTTGGATAGAGCCAATACCAAGTACAAACAACATCACGATCAACATTGGGTGCCACATAAGTTTCAAGTGGGTGACAAAGTTTGGTTGCATTTGTAGAAGGAATGCCTTACTGGAGCCCATTAGGAGTTTTGACCACTCTAATATGGGCCTTACGCTGTCGCCAAGGATGTAGATGACAATGCTTTCGAGCTCAACATTCCCACATTCCTTAGTGTGCACCCAATGTTCAATGTGGACTACCTTCGACCATACTTTCCACCATTGTTGGACGCATCAAACATTGTTGAGTAGCTGACATCAACAAATATCAACCCAGATTGCATTGAATATGCCACAACTAAAGGGATTATGGACACACAAATTAAGAGCACTTTCCAAAAGAGGATCCAACTATATTGGGCTGTCAAAGTTGACTACCTCCTACATCAAGGCAAGTGGCTCATAAGAGACCAAGTTCAATAGAAGTTTCCCCATCTCATGGAGGAACTCAATGAATTGGGGACCATTGCTTCCTAAGGGGGGAGAACTGATCCAAGTGGATATTGGTGGCCACCCACTTATTCCGCTTGGGCGCCCAACACCATTTCCTTTTAGTTTCTTAATTTCGAGCATAATTTACTATTTTTTGGCAGTGTTTTCCGGTCTTGAACTTCCGAAGCTATTTTGAGGCCCTAAATGGCAATTTTTTGAAAAAAAGACAAACTAAAATTTTATCAAAAGGGTTTGTAGTCAAAATTTGTTGTCCTTGGATAGATATTTCTAACAAGTTGTCGTACATGCCAAACAAATATCGTATGCCAAGGTTACTACCCCGAGAAGTTGACATACCAACTAACCCCAACATGGCCGACAAAATTTTGATGCTTCATCTCCTAGGGTTAGTTTTTTGGATTTTTAGGATTTCTTGATGATAAAAAGGCTTACGAGCCTCATTGTAACACAATTCAAAATACATGTAGCCATCACATCTCTTCTCAGAGATAAGCTACCATCGCTTGAGCTAATTTTTTTCTCTTATGTATGTAAACAATTTTCAACAATTTCTATTTATTAATTGAAGCTATTTTTGTTGTATCTCTGTGTTTTGGTTTGAATCTACATTTCATTTCGTTCCTTCATAAATCCGGATCATGAAACCATTTGTTGGCGCGATTTTGTTTTTGAACTAGGTAATTGCATGCGTTGTGCTTGATAAATTCCTCGCTAGGTACCGAACCTTGCAGCGATGCCTGTGGAACATGCAAGGTCTCACCTGAGGCACCTATGGGGGGATGCTAGAACCAAGTTTCTGCAACTTGAAGTGGAGTGTGAATCCTCTCAGGAAATAATTGTAGAAATTACGATCTAGATTTGTAGTGACCCATGACATTTTAATAAAAAATACAAGACACAAACCTACTCTACTACTCTGCAATAAGAAATAACACACATGCAACAAGCATTTTTTTCCAGGGGAAAGAAAACTGCTAAAAATCTGAATGGTTGCTTGCATTAATATGATGAATAAATATGTATTACAATTGATTTTCTCAACTGGGCACAAACTTCAAGTGCATAGCCTATCTCTCTTCTCACTGAGAAGCTCTAACCTATACTTAGTCAATTTATTCCTCTACTTGAGCCCCTATTTCCTTGCACAATTCCTTGAGAAATTAGACCCCTATTATTTAGGAATTTCTACAAAATGGATTGTGCAATTCCTTAGGTTGATCATTAGGTTTCATGCAACACATGTGCACTCCTAAATAATCTACAACCGATTGTACATTGTCTTGGAATCTCCACCTTAATTGGGTAACTCAAATTCTTTGCATGCACTAGCCATTTTGGGATGATTGATTAGTTAAATGGATGATCACTGAGTTTGGCTGAAGTCCCACTATAGAACTGACCTTCCACTAGTTCCTCCAACAGTTGGAACTATTTTAACTAAAACAACTTGAGATAACTGACTTTGGTTGCTACAAATTATCAATCACACATGCTTAACTGAACTCTAACTCCTCCAACTCAAATTTACTAAGTAAACTAGGTGACACAAGCCATGTTGCACAAGTTAACTACATCCAAGTTGTCTGTTGATGTGGAAATTCAATTTTTTTCAATTTAATCAAGGAAAAATCAAATTGAGAATTTCTTGTTGCACTTTTAAACACCCTCTCAGCAAGAAAGGGATTATCAACCATCCCAAACCTGCACCTACGGAACTCAAACTTCCCTCTTGACAATTCCTTTGTGAAATTGTCAGCATCTTGTTCCTCTGTTAGAATGTTCCGAAACAAAATTAAATGGTGATACTGGATCACTATATGCTTGGATCAATCATGAAAAAAAGGATTCTCAGAGGTCTTGATGCAACTCTGATTATCACAGTAGATTACAGTTGGATCCATCATTTAACCTAACAATCCAACATCTTTCTCATCCAGATCACCTCACATGCTGCTTGGCTTGCATCCATGTATTCTTCTTCTGCTAAGCTGAGCACCAAAAATATTTTCTTCCTGCTATACGAGGAAACCGTTGCAAACCCAACACTGAAAAATCCACCTAATGTACTCTTTCGACCTGATGGACTTCCTGCCCAATCTACATTTGTGAAGCCACACAACTTCACTCCCTCTATTCGTCTGTACCATAGTCCTAATTGGGTAGTGCCTCTGAGGTACCGTAAAACATTCTTAACTACCTTCCAAAATAATTTGGTTGGTCTAACCATATACTGACTCATCTGGTTGACTACATAGCACATATCTGGTCGTGTGTTCACAAGATACACTGGTGAACCCACTAGTTGGTGATAAATGGTAGCATCCACTTCTTCACCTGAAGTGGCATGCTCCTTCTTCCAGTTGGTCGCTAGAGGTGTCTCCATGGGTTTGAAACTATCCATTCAAAACCTTTGTAGTATCTCATTTGCATACTTGCCTTGAGAGACAAATAATTTCCCATCACCTTGCCATACTTTCAACTAGATGAAGTAGTGCATGAGACCCATGCCTTTCATTTCAAACTCCCTTGCAAATTCCTCCTTGCAAGATCTTATCAAATTCTCATCACCAGTTAAAATCAAATCATCAACATATAAAACAATAATCAACAATTTAACTTCTACCAAGATATGACAGAGGTTTGCATCTGCTTCACTTTTGGTGAATCCCAAACCGGTGAGATAGTTATCGATCCCGGTGTAACAAGAATGGGGTGCTTGTTTGAGACCATACAACACTCACTTGAGTCTGCACACATGAGACTCTTGATAAAATGTCTCAAAACCTTCTGGTTGCTCAATGTACACCTCCTCCTCAATAACTCCATTGAGAAATGTTGTTTTTACATCCATCTGGTGGATCTTCCACCCCATCTACGCATCCAGAGCAAGAATTGATCTAATGAATGAGTACCTTGCTAAAAGAGAAAAGATATCCTCATAGTCAATCCCTTTAACTTGAGAGTACCCCTTGGCCATAAATCTGGCCTTATACTTCTCTATGCTTCCGTCTGTTGCATGCTTTACCTTGAAGATCCATATCGAACCCACAATTGATTTATCTGTTGGTCTTGGGACCACTTCCCAAACACTGTTCTTTACAACGAATTCGTATTCCTCTATGATTGCATCAACCAATACATGTTTCTCTACTGCTTCCTTGAAAGAGGATGGCTCAATCTCTACAAGCTTGGTCATTATAGCCATGTATCTAGTGTACTGATCAGGTGACCTTCTCTGCCTGCGCTGACTTGAAGGATCACCCACCTTCTCCCTCACATCCTACACAAGTATTTCAGTTTCCCTTATTCTTTTTTTTCCTTATCTAGATGTTTCTTCTTGAGTGGTTGTCTCTACTCTATTCTCCTCAATTTGTGGCTGCTCCACAACTTCTTGAAGTTCCTCCTTTAGAGCTAAAAGCTCCTCTTTTGGTGGGATATGAAGCTCCCTCTCAAGAGAGCACCACATGACTTTATTCTCATCAAATTTTACATTCCTATGATTATGAGGGATGGAAAGTACACATGGTAGTTGTGGGGAGTTTATTTGTAACTAAAAAATACCCCCAATTCTATTGTTGGCTAAAGCTTCTTCCTTGATTCTTTGGAGACATGGTAGTAAACAAAGGCTTCGAAAAGCCTAAAGTGCGACACATCCATATTTCTCCTCAAGAAAGCCTCCTCCGCTGTAATCATGCCTAGATTATGATGAGGACTACAATTCTGAAAAGATATTTTTGTGTTGCATACTCCAACCCACAAATGGAGAGATAGGCCATGGTCATACAACATTGCCCTTGTTGCTCCCATAATGCAATGTTTCTTTCTCTCATCCAACCCATTCTGATGTGGGTTGTGGAGTGTTTTCAACTCTTGTCAAATGCCTTATTTTAAACGTAAATTTTTAAATTCATTTGACACATACTCACCTTCATTATCGCTCCTAAGATCCTTCACCTTCTTACCAATTTCTTTCTCAACAAATGCCTTGAATTCTATAAACTTGGAGAATGTATCATCTTTATTTCGCATGAAGAAGATCCAACTCTTCCATGAGAAGTCATCAATAAAAATGAAAAAATATTTGTGTCTAGCAGTGGAGGCTATTGAGAAAGGTCTGCAAACATTAGAGTGGATCCTTTCAGGGACTACATGTGCTTTTCTGTCGTGATCATGGAATGTGGCTTTTGTGTACTTCCCCTAAGTAAATCCTTTGCATACATCTTATTGCTCAAGTGGTCCTTTAGGGAGGCCTGTGGTTACCTGCTACATAATATTCAAGGCACCATGATACAAATGGCAAAGTATTCTGTGCCAAATTTCACCGACATCGTGGCTCTTCACCTTCTTTTTCTTTGCGCTTAATGCAACACAATCTTCCACATCTAGCTTATACAGGTTCTTCACATGAACTCGGATTTGCTTCACCTATTGTGTGGCTATGTGCCTTAGGAATTCCTTTCCTTTTTTGAATATCACATCATAACCATAGTCTTCCAAAACTACAATAGAGATGAGATTTTTCTTTAGGCCCGGAACGAACATGACATCCTTGAGCCCAGGGGGGGGGCTTGATTCCCTCTGAAAGGTGATTGTACCAATCTCGATCGTGCTATACCTTCTGTCATCCCCCATATCGATGTGCATCTGCAAATATTTTTCTTCTAGGTCACTGAAAAAGTCTCTACACCTTGTCATGTGGAACGATGCACCCGAGTCCAAGTACCACACGCTCCCCATCATTGTGTTGGCCATGCATGCAATAAGGGCAAATTCAAGATCAAACTATGAATCTAAGTATTCACTTGCTCCTGCTCCTGATGTCTTCTTGTTTTCATTTTTGCATGGACACTTCATTGCATAGAGCCCAAATTCATAACAATGGAAGCATTTAATTTTGGACAAATATTTCTTCTTTCCCCGTTGACTGGATTCTGGTGTGGATTGAGATTTCTTCCCTTTTACCTTCTTTGACTTTCTAGCTAATGCAAAGTTTTCTTCATCCTTGCCCTTGGATGAAATCCCATCTCTAGTATTGTGCCTTATTTCCTCCTGTACCAAATCATACCATAAGCGCTCCCAAATCAGTAGTTTCTCCCTTCCGTTCACCAAATCTTGATAACTCTACCAGCTCTTGGGAAGGCCCATAAGGGCTAGGCTTATCAAGTCTTCTTTATGGACATTAACACCAACCCTGCCAAGTTCATCATGACATTGTGTGAACTCTCTCAGATACTGTGGAATATTTTCTTTCTTCTGTATCTTGATACTTCAAAGTTTATCCTTGAGATCCAACTTCCTGTGGTCCCATTGCAAAACTAAGCTTCCACTAGTTCCTCCAACAGTTGGAACTAGTTTAACTGAAAACAACTTGAGATAAATGACTTTGATTGCCACAAATTATTAATAACACATGCTTAACTGAACTCTAACTCGTCCAACTTGAATTTACTGAGTAAACTAGTTGACACAAGCCATGTCACACAATTTAACTGCATCAAAGTTATCTGTTGATGTGGAAATTCAATTTTTCTCAATTTAATCAAGACACAACCAAATTGAGAATTACTTCCTACATTTTTCAACAATAATCCTATCATTTCCATACTCAAGGTTACACGTATAACCCTCATTTCGGATACTAACATCAAATACCAACCATTCTATACAATGAAAAATTAAAATAGAAGGGTTGCACCAATTATGCTTAACCACACATTATGTTCTTTCTGTTAGTGTCGGTCTTGAAAGCCCTCCATCAGTGATCAAAAAGCTCTTTGCATTTGCATTAGTAGGTGTCTCATCAGTGTCAAATTTTGCATCCCGTTAGGCATGCCATAAACCTGATGGAGGAGCTGGTCTTTATGCCCCTCTTGGCTTTGCTGGATTAGGTCATATCAGTTATTACAATTTTTCAAGCTTGTCTTGATGTGTCTTATTGTCAAATTCCTAGGTCTAGGGTTTTGGTCATTTGTCTCTACAAGGTCATGTCTCTGAAAATCCATGAGTACTCAGCAAGCCAGAGGGAGGTTAGTTAACATGTTTCTTCGATATTTTTATCTTGTACAGTCAATTTTTACCTTGGATTTAAAAACTCTGTTTTTTAAAGCCGAAGGTCATTTTCTCAGTTTTGTAAATAAATGATGAAATTTCTAAGTTTTCAAAAAGACAAACTGCAACCCTGGTCCCCTTGCCAAGGTCCTTCAGATGATCTACCTGCAAAAAGAATCAAGTCAGAGCACTCAAAAAGCCAAATTCAGGATAAAGGAAATCAAAATCAGTATTTTTAAAAAAAAGTGTCAAAAAGAAACCTTATAAAGTGGGTTTATGGATGAAATTTTTTCAAATGAAGTTTATAAAAGAATATGTGCCCTTCTTTCACTCTCATTGTGCATTTGAAAGCTTGCAAGAGAGAGTTTGAGAGAGTGATAGGTGAAAGGAGCAGAATTGCAGCGATTTCGGGTAGCAGAGCGGTGCGAGACCTTTTGAGAGGCCTGCGAGACCCGTTTGGCGGTGCGAGACCTTTTGAGCGGCCTGCGAGACCCGTTGAGCTGTCTTGCGGCAAACTTCAAAACAATTACCCAATCTTCCTCCAAGTCATCGAATTTGTTCGAGGTAGGCTCTTTACACATCATTTTTATGGTTGGTGATGGATGTAAGCTCTCATGCTATGATTTTAACCTCAAATCTTGCAAATGAATAGACTTATATGGCTGCAATGTTAATGAGCAAACTGTGCTAGGGTTATGGTGTTTCAAGCTGTTTTTTCCTTTAATTGGTTTCCTTCCCTTCCCTTTTACCTACACTCATATGTACACTTCTTTCCCCATCATCATTTTATAAATGAAATACAAATCCCCTTCCCATCCCTAAAACACAAGAGTGAAAACCCTACCCCTCTCCCAAAGCATCAAATTACAAAAATGAAAACCCTAATTCCCCTCTACCATATGCATGTGTAAATAACAAAAATGTTGGTAAATATGTCAGCATGTTTTGTGCATGATTTCCCTATTTCCCTATTAAATATGTACATATTTTCCCATGTTCATTTCCACGCATGTTTTTCATATGCAATAATTTTTGCAAATGATTTCCCATTTATAAATATGTCTCCCTATAAGCATGATCATTTGCTAAATCTCCCTTGAAGTTCCCTGATTATTTTCATATTTTTCCCATTCCTTATTAATAAACTCCCTCCCCTAACATTCCCCTCAGGTTTTTCCCCTTGAAACAGCATTTTTGTAGGCAGAAACAGCAGTTCCATTTGTCTTTCATTTTGTCCACTTTGCTCCAAAAACTATGTCAGAAGCTGAGCCTTATGAGCAAAGTGATGACCATTCATCATCTACAGAGGAGAGGAGGCCTCATAAGGGTGGACATCATAAGTGAGAGGAGCCCACCTCTCTGGCAGAATTACAGGCCTGCCCCATGGCAGTGAGTTGTTTTCAGTATATGTCTTGTTATGATTTCTGTGTGAGAATTTCTCAGATTCAGCATCATAGAGAGTTGGCCCGCTTGTTTGTCTTGCACCTCCGTGATGGACATGTCACTCTGGCAGGGGTGAACTTCACATTGACTCCTGAGGTGATCTCACAGGCTACAGGGATACCAAATGTGGGTGAAGTGTGGCCTAAGGGCAGATTGCTAGATTTTGTTCATTTTGAGCCATATGTTCGGCCAGCATCTGTAGAATTTTTGACAGGTGTTTTTCCATTCAGATTTCTCCGAAGTGAGTATGCTCCCATCATGAGGCTTATTATGCGTTATTTTACTTGTGAGGGCAGATTTACGTAGGTGTATTCCTATCATATTCGCATTTTGATGCATTTCACCCGAGTGAGGATGATGAACATCCCGGTTTACCTATTTCAAAACATTCGGAGGATGGTGTCCAAGTTGCATAAGAAGACCCCAGCTCAGCAGGACAGGAGCCTATACCATTATGGTTTGATTCAGCTTATAGTCTCATATCAGTTGACTCAGCAGGGCATTTCATGGGAGGAGTTCATCTCCCGCGAGTTTTTCACAGTGCCACATCAGCCACATCAGGAGGTCATTCATGAGGTGGGAGGACCATCTCAGCAGCCTGATGCTCTCGTCACCCAACATATTATTTCCACTCCTTTGGTCACTTATTAGAGAGGCCCAAGGGCCGTATTTACAGCAGCCAGGCGAGTACTATCTCCACAGCAGGTGGAAGGGGTCTCGCCTTCATCATCATCATAGCGAGTGTTATCTCCACATCAGGTGGAAGGGGCCTCGCTTTCTTCACCAGCACAGGTACTAGAGAGGGGCAAGCAGCCCATGATCGAGGAGAGATTGTCAGGTGATTCGGTTATTGATCTTCGACGCTGGTTCGCCTAGCCTAGAGTCAAGGATATTAATCCACTGAGAGAAAGACACCGAGATTCAGGTCGGCTGCAAACAAAATTATTGATGGTTGAAGTGCAGTTATTAATTATTTAGAGCAGCGAAACAAAACAACTTGGAGGATGAAGCACAAAATTATATGAGCTTGCAAAAAGATTCAGTGAGACTTGAGAATTGGCTCGCAGAGAACGCGTGACTTGAAGAGGACCATAGATCGAGAATCTATGCTTATTTGGGATACAGCTTCATTTAAAAAAAGCTCTATAGCTAAAGGCACAATCAAATAGATAACAAGCTGCTGAGAAACATGAAGAACTCATTATTGGGCAAGGATGCAGGTATGCAAGGTTAGAATGAAAATGTTCAAGAAGGTGGTCCGAGGGCTCTAGGCAGAGAAAAGGACCAATCCACTCCGTAGTCTTGGCGGAGGCATCCCTCAAAAACATGGCACTCACTAGCATCAGCTACAGCACAAATCCCAAAAATTCTGAGAATTTTGGGTAATTTTGGAATTTTTGGAACATTTACAGGTTTTGGCTTCTCAAAGGGTCTCGCCCCCGGCGAGACCTTTTGTCATCGTAGCTCCGTTTGGAAAAAAATCAGGATTTTTGGATTTGGCATGAAAATTTACACTTTCTCATCCATTAGTAAGAAATTTCATCGAGTTCTGGGCCTCCAAAAGGTCAAAATTTTTGGGAGCATTAAGTTTTGACATGGCAAATGACCTCCAAATTCAAAAATTCTAGTTGGGTTGGAAAGTAGACTCGCAGACCTTTTGAATGAGCTATCCTGCACCCAATTCTGATAACAGGAAGGCCTCCAAACAGAGCTGCAACAGTGTGAGACCCTTTGAGAAAAGGTGTGTGACCTTTTGAGGAAATGTTGCCAGATTTGACTAGTTCAGCCCAGAAATTCCAGTTTTGACCTTTTTCAACTTTCTGAGGTTAATGGTGATCTTAATGGATGTAATTGTGACACTTTTTGGATACTTTTACTCTTGTTTATCTCTTCTATAAGATTCATTCATGAAATAGGTGAAAATTAAATGAATGAATTGGTTTCCTAGATTATAGAGGCAAGTTGTTTTGACTGCCTATTTTGTAGTGCTTAGTCTAAAAGTTGTTCAAACTGCTCCTAGGATAGTGAGCTCGAATCCTAGAGGTGGGGAAAGAGGTTATATCATCTATATTATGTACTTTCATACTCATTTTGATGGTTGGACTCTTGAGGGAGAAGCTCCTATTGTATATTTTACTTGTATCTCTGCAATTTGAGGAAAAGGAAGACCAGGGTTTTGCAGACACCATTGGGATTCTTGTGGACTCTTGTGTTGATGGTGTGTTCTCTTATTGTAATTTTAAGTGTGTTTATGTGTTCCATATCTTTCTTTACTGCAGCTTATTAAACAAATGAAGTGATAAAGTTTGAATTCATGCATGTCATGCTCAGCTTTCAAATTTGTTTAATGTTTATGTTTTCCACTATCTAAAGAGGATTCAAAGTCATTGTTTGCCCTCTTTAGCTTCTCCTCTTTCCTCCTTGATCATCCATCTCAGCTAAAAGCATCAGCACAAACTCTTACCTTGCCCCAAAGACCCACCTGCAAAAACTGAGCTCAATCCCCGCACCCTAAATTGTAGATCCTCAACTTGCCACCAAAAAACCCCCAAATCAACTTTCAAATCAGTTTACTAGCCTAATATCTATGTTACCTTGATTGGTCATCTCTTCCCATTGAAAATTTAACGAGATTGATCGGAGAGAACCTTCTCATACCCCGTAAGGCTAGCTACGAGGTGAAATGGTTTGATGTTGCCTTGAAGGTTTGCCTTTCTCAGCCTGAGGTGAAATCTCAAGCGCTAACATGGAGGACGGACGCAACAGCAAATATGAGAAAATCGTGCTCAAAGAACCCTGTGTTTCTCTCAGTGCAAGCCGAATTTGGGCAAACTGTTCATTACTAAAGTTAATTGGGTCCGTTCTGGACAAAACCCATGTTCCAGATTTTCCAGATTCTTCTCCATTTTCTTAGAATCTCAACCGCAAAACTATCACTCCTTATTCCAGCGCATTTCTGAGTTGGCACTTTTAATGATCAAATTTTCAATCTGGAAATTATCTTGGAGGCTAAAAATGACGAATAATGTTATAACCAATTTATTAAAACTACCATTGGTCAAATAATTCATAATCATCAATTTATTAGAAATAAAGGAGAATAAATAATATTCATTCATAAGAGCATAAATCATATAAAATAGAATTTAAATGATAAATTATAACAAATGATATAATAGAGAAGAGTAAAAATGGATGAAATAAGTGTTACAAACTAGATCCACAATATTTCAAAATCAACACAATATTTTAGAACCAACTTATCTTTATTCAAATCTGTCACCAATACAACCAGATCTGCCCTGGGGTCCGTGCACTCAGCTGTGGACTCTACCAGGTTTCTGTGCATACAGTTGCAGAGCCCCTATCTACCCACCAACACCCTTGACTCGAACTTACAGACGCAGCAGATACTGTCTTCACAACCCCATAGCACTTAGATCTATCCAAAACAAGAACTACCTTCTACCCTTAGAGCCTCGCTCTATTTATACATTCCCATGGTTCGTGGACCATGGGCAGGCTGACTTACTTCCTATTATTCTATACTATTTCTTGGGCAGACAACCCTTTGACTCGGCCTACTACATTTTGTGCTTCCCATATTTCGGAGATTTAGAATATTATTATCCTAACTTATAGGCTTTAAACCCCAAAACTGTTATGGGGGACCTCCGCTACCCAACACGTACCAATTATTTTCTTCGTTAAAATATAACCACCCAATGACCATTCCTTTTACACGTCAATCAACCAAACAAAATGATGAACTTACCCGATGAAGGGGTTAGCCACATAATTAGCCATAGGAGATGATAAGGCCCACAAAATATAATTCCATTGGTCAATAACTCATTCTCAGTACAGATTTTTTTGATCTTTGTCTCGTCTCTCCACACCCAAGGATTCTAACTTATTGTGGATAGGTATCCTCTGGTAATAGGATAATCTAGTGGGATAATGGTCACGAAGTGGGATAGCATCTTCTTCCTTTCCTTTTATAAATCATACATTTTTATTACTGTGCTTTTAATTCACACCAGTTTGTGTTAAGTATAAAATATTCTCACAACATTTTAAACTTTTAAATTCATAATTTATTTCAATTTTTTAAACTAATAATTTATTTTGAGAGAAATCATGTTTTCTCTGGGAAAGACCGAGTGTTAATAGAACAATTTTGCTATGGAAATCATATTTTATTAGCCTACATTATTACCATAAGATTAATTGATATATATATATAAACCATATATTATTACATACAAACTATACATTATTACCACATTTGTTATTGTAACTTTTAATAAGATGAACATCAAATCATATATTCCATGGTATGTATTGGATTCAAACTATACAATGTGTTATGCATCACAAAATTTAATATAAACATTGCATAAGACATGTATGTCTCAACCATCAAAACCTTTGCTCTCCCAACTTTGCTATTGTTAATCACATTCTCTAAGGTTTAGTATAAGGTACTTGCACCTTTATTCCTTTTTGCTTGTCATTGTTTTCACATGAGTACCTATGAAGAGTGAAATTGATAATGAAACATATATTTTTACACAATTGTGAAGAGCTTTTTGTAGTTATGTTATATCAAGTTGTAGAATTCATTTCCATTATTTATGATTATGTGTTAAAGAATGTTATAAGTATAAAATCCACATATAGATGCAAACACATATAATCCTTTTAATGCTCCTTCTAACACCACATGCATCTATGAAATGGATTTCAAATATCGTCTTTTTATTATTGAATGAGGGAGGGGACACCACCTAACATTACTTATTAAAGATTTCATTTTGAAGTGTTATTATTATGATTTTGAGAGGAGGAATCATGGGGTGATACAATGGTTTGCACATTTTTTCAAAGGTGACTCATGCATTGGTTGTGAGTCAACATATGTAAATTTGAAAAGGAGGGCTATATTTAACAAGCATAAACACAAAATATTTGGAATCATGTGCCAGATGAGACTTGTAGTAGTGGGAGAGACTAGGAAAAAACTATGTAGGGGAAGAAAGCAAGGGGCACAAGAGAAGGGGACTAAGCATGACCTGTAATGCTTTTATATAAAAGAAATGATGAAGCAATGATGAGTAGTATATAAACATCATCTTGCACACCAACAACCAACCACCTTGTTTTCTTGCTTAATAACATATTAGTTGATTAAAATCCATTTGCAGAAAGTTTGCAGAGATTGTAACATCTACAATCCTATTAGAAAATGGTCTAGACCGAGGGAAGACAATGTTGTACTCAACAATGACATGTTAAATTAAAAGGTAAGTGAATAAATCCAATTGAAAGAAATGCGGGAAGAAATAAAAAAACCAACAAAAACCCAAAGGAAAAATAAATTGTATGTAAAAAAAAGAATATATAATCAAAGTATCTCATCCTTTATCTATATGATGAGAAGAAAAGATGTTCCCAATGCTTTCTCTATTCGATGTACAAAATTTGTCACACATACATACATCATGATTCATTTATTTCTTCTAGCAAGCCTAAAATGTATGACCTCTCTAGAGTACTTAATAGGAAAGATAATATGAGTAGGAAATAAGTTTTTTGGACCTTTATTAACTATCATTTTAGGTGGGGAATTAAAAGGATTTTGTATTTGAATGACAGGATTGTCACTTTCCTTGATTGAAATATCATGTTGGATGATATTAAAGCCAACATTGTTGGATATTTATAAGACTAGGAAAGGACATTCTTAAACTCATGAAACAAATATTTTTTTTCCTTTCTTCAAAACATTAGAAACCAATATGTAAAACCTTTAGGTCCCTTGGGATTCCAATATCCAAAAGTATAATTTCACATATTTTTTCTTTTCGAATCCTCTTTATGTTTCGCTTTATTATTTGACACATTGCTAGATGAAAAAGTACTTTCTAAGGGAGACATGCTTTTAGGGTACTTATTATCTTTAGGTGAAATGATTTACTTCTTATCAAAAGGATGGCCTTGGATAAATGAGAAAATGATTTTATCATTTTAAAATACTTTCCAATCCTCCTCATTATTTGGGAGACGATGGTGTTATAGTTGTAAAATGCAATCGGTCCTTTAAGGTAGAGGTCGTCTTTGAGGATTTGCAACACATACAACCAGGTGATCAACAAAGGCATTCAATTCCATGTGAACATGACTAATGTTCCAGGAAAGTAATTCTAGTTTTCTTCAAAGAATCTTACGTATATTTCTTAAATAACTTATTTGAAAGAGAATAAACTTTCTAAATTAGATTGAAAATAGGCTAAGGGCTGCCAAAAGTGATTACATGTTTAAACCTAAATTAAGGGCTCATTTAATATCTAAATGTAAGTCCCCAAACTCAACAATCTTGTTTGTACAATCAAGTTCAAGTCTATAGGAATATTTATGCATCTTTCCAATGGGGGAGTATAGCACTATTCCAATGCCATTCCCTTCATTAGAAGAAGCACCATCAAATTTCATATGCCAAACTTGATCATGATGATCAACAAGAGGAGGAGAAGGTGATTCTTCATAAGTGAAGAGGGAATAAATTCTAATATCTTCTTATATATAATTCATGTGAGGTTGGGGAAAACTATCAATATAAGGATAGATCATCCCTTCTCTTAGAACAATAATATTCTTACTATATTTAAGTAAGGTCATATGAGTCCCATCTAAAGATTAATAATCGCCAATTCTGGTTTGCTAGTCTCTGCCTAAAATTATCAAATAGTTACTAATTGGCATGTTCATTACTTGGATGTTACATGTGATTCTTCTTTCAGGATGGGAACATATAATTAATGTGATGTCATTAATATCACTGATAATGTCTTTTTGAGAATTATTGTAGGTCATATTTTTATTTGGTCTTTCTTCAGGATATTGTAAGCCTAATTCCACCATGATGATCTTAGGCATAATGTTATTACTTGACATGTTGTCTATTAGAAAGTAATCAATGATGTTGTAACATATTTTCATAGAAACATAAAAAGGAAGGTTTTTGACAAAAAATCTAGAGTAATTTACAATGGGGACTTGATCTTTGAGGTAATCCTCTTCTCTCTATGCCTCTAGGAAATGAATAGGAGTGGAACTCTTTCCGTTGAGAAATTTATTTAAATGTTATTGATGTTCGAGGATGGTATCCATGTCTAGAAATGTAGCATCAACTTTTATGCTGACAATCAATTTTAGGATGTTAAATTGAGACACAAATGAAGAGGAGGAGGAAGAAGAAGTAGAATTTACGTTTAGATGAGAGGATGATGTATCAGAGGGTTTATGATTCTCAACCTCTCTAAAGGGTTGATTTCTTGTATTCCTAGCTCTAAAATCATTCCTTATTTCATCATTACTTCAACATCATTATCCTAATCCATAATTACAATCCAAGAATCCGTCCCTTTACCGAAGATACTTTCTTGAGAAATATTTTTAACTTTGTACGTTTTTTCATCATGGTAATCTTCACAGAAGTTGCACCATGGTCATAAAACATATCATTTAGTTGGTATGGTTGGGCAATATTTCTAATAAGGGTTGTCGTAGAGGCCTCAACATGAGGTTGTGCCACCACCTTCTTTTTAAAGGATATTAATCAATTTCTCATGCCTTGCATAAGTTGAAGGGCATAAGATATATCTGACTTATTAGTCACGACTTCTAATGTAATACCTATTCGGTGCAACTATTCTTGACTATTCCAAACATATTTGTAAAACAGGTCCCAGATTATCAATACTTTTCTTGTCTAACCTATGATGGTAGGAAAGAGGAAAGGTATTGTAATAATATATCATGTCTATTTGATTGTGCAACCTAATGATATCTAGAATTCACTTATATAATTTGGTAAACTAGATATTAAATGATTTGATAGATTCACCTTTTCTAAAGGTAACATTATTATATTCCCAAATGATATCAATATGGCTCTAAGGTTGGAAATAAGTATATTTTAACCAATATCATAGCTCATCCTAGGTAGAGAAGGCCTTGGGTGGAAGTTCAAAAAAGTTGGTTGCTCTCTTTTCTTTTAAGGAGTTAATGAATAGGCACATAAATATTTCATTATTGTTAGCGTTGAAGTTATGGCATACATTTAAGAAGGAAATAGGGTGTTCATTTGTAGTGATAGTACCAATGACCCAAGAAGTTTGGAAAATGGTCCTTGAGTTTAGGTAATGGTGTGTTGGAAGGTGTTAACTTCAAAGGTGAGATAACATGCTACGGGGTGGCATTTACATCTTCCTAAAATTGAAATAGACCATGCTTCCTGATTAATTTAGCATGGTTTGTAGTAGATTGGACTAGACTAAAAGATGAATATAGACAACTAATTTGAATAGACGACGATGTAGTTGATGTAGACGATGTGGAAGAGGAAGTAGATTGGGTTGAGTATTGATTTCTTAACGTGATTCTATGTGAAGATGGGGTTTTTCTTGAAGAAAAAGTAAGATATTTGATAGAATCATAGATGATTTTGGATAGAAATGATATCCTTTTGCCTTTGGATTTCATCAAGTAGTTTAAATTTAGGACTCATAACATGGATTCACATAGAGGGACAAGTCTAGTCATAAGCCAACCAGTCACGAGTTTCATTTTCTCAGTCATTTGTATTATGCGAGCTCTACTGATCTATTTAGTGTTAGGAGGAGCAACTCCAAGAGATAGGCCTCCATTGATGAGTTCAAATCTAGTTTCAACAATGTTTCTACCAGCCCTTTGTAAATGGTATCTGAACCTACCCTCAATCGTGGAACCGACAGGACTGTCAAAACAAATTGATTGAAATATCCCATCCATCATAGGTCAGATTATTATGCGGACCCGATTGGAGTATCAAAACGATTTTGTTGAAATATCTTATCAGCTACGTCGAAGGTTAGAGCATGTGCATGACTTAAAAATCTTTGATATTCTTGAAGTTGCGATATGCAGGATTAAAGCGATGATGTGGCATGTAGGACCTCCCGACATCTATTATAATCCATTGTAATATGGTTTCTCATTGTGTAAAAGCTATAGCCCCTCCTATGTTGCTATTATAATATAGTTTCCATAAACAATGATAATGTGTTAAATTTGGTTGATTATTAGCAAACACCCCTAAGTTCCAATTATATAAGCAGATGCGCTATTTCAATTAATCAATGTTAATACACACATTGGGTCCAGATATCCTATCGCCATTGCTTTGCACCTCTCGATGCAAATGCTAGTTAATTAATATTCATTGATTAATTTTATGTATACTTTAATCTTCACCAAGCTCATTTTTTAATGTAGAGATAATTATCATCTAGAACCATATGCATTGACTCTTTTTCCAAAATTAAAAAATGTATGTAAACCTCTCAATCAATTATTCATTTTATTAAAAAAACATTTAAAATAAAATCTATGTTATAAATATACCTTATTATTTAAATTTAAAAACTTTCCTATAGAATGCATAAAAAAAACAACTATAAATAATGTAGAAATAGGTTAACGTAGGAAACTAAGTTACTCTTCATCATCACGTACAATAGACACCCTTCAATAAGCATTTTAATTTCAAAAATTGTAGAAAAAGATTTTGGATTGAAAATCAGATGAAATAATCAAAGTTATCCGTCTTTCTGGACATTATGATACATTAATTGATCAAATTTTAAACAATATTCAAAAATTTATATATGCTTTAACATTGTTAATGCCTACATAATTAACTAATTAATATTCATTAATTAATTTTTATGTACACTTTCATGTTCACGAAGCTCATTTTCTAATGTATAAATAATTATCATCTAGAGCAATATGCATTGACTCTTTTTCCCAATTAAAAAATGTGGGTAAATATCCCAATCAATTATCCATTTTTTAATAATAGTTTATTAAAAAAAATTAACTTTTTTGAATCTTAATTCTATAAAATAAAGTCTATGTTTATAAATATACCTAATTATTACATGGAAAGGCATTTCCTTTGCGAGGTTGGGGGTGAGAAAACACTGTTCACCCCAGATAATAGCAAACATTTATTTTTGTCCTCCTTTTTGCAAATACAAACTTCCACGGCATTGTCTCCCATTGCTTGTTCTGGTATATCAATCCCTATTCCTGTTCTCTCACTGAACGGACCTGAATTGAGTGCACATTCGAAGGCTCTTCTAACCTCCTCTTCTCTTGCTGGAAGGGCGACCTAAGGATCCACACTGTTCAAATGTTCAAATGCAGGTGATGTTTCACAACCTTCTGGGGTTTGAATATGAACCACACATAACAGATTTTGGACTAGAAAAACTACAAACAAATCTCAATGTCACAAGTTTCTAACTTTAGGTATCACCCATGAAGCATCAGGCTTGCATTTACACCATTCCATTAGTCATTCCTTCATTTTACTAGTGTAACATAGAGTACTTGGAAGTTGATCCATCAGGGTGTTACGGCTTGGTTAGTATTTTCCTTTCATCTATTTCCTCTCAAGTTTTGCATTTTTAGACTAGATTTGCAAACAATCATATGCTTTAGTGGATTATATCAATTGCTTAATTACACTAAACTTTCTGAAAACTAATTTATTTTTTGTTTCCAGAAGCCATTCTTTTACAGATTGTCTTAAGCCACTTTCAAAGTTATCCTTGTATTGGTTTAGCTAATTTTGTAAGATGGATGCCAACTATGGATGGTTGTGTAAACATTTTCAAAAATTGTTGATGATTGCAAAGCTTTTCTAGATTAAAAACTTGCTTAAGAGGGACTGAGCATGTGCCCTACAGAAGGCTCTTACTAGCACAAACCCATCTAAATGACTATCTGATATGCACCTCAAGTTTGCATGATCCATGCTGATTTCCAGTAATGATTGGTGCAAGGACATCCAAAAGTTTCTTGGAAAAGTCAGGGTTATATAGGGAACGTGCAAGTTGTTAGCAGAAGGGAATAGTATAAAGAACACCCACAAAAACAATAAAAAAGATATTTGTCTTACCTTAACTGTACACTTGAATTATTCAAAGAATCAATGGTAAGCGACTATTCATCAAACTCTGGTTTAGATGGGTTTGGGTTAGAGTTAATGTGCCTCCCAAAATGGGGTTGGAGTCTCCTATAGGGCACATAGGTAGCCCATCATAATACTAAGCATTGAGGTTATCCTATTGTTCACAATTATTTCTTGTTGAATTCTTTGTAGTACAAGAGGGTGCTTTGAAAGGGAGCTTTCAAGACTTGTATCCTTTCTTTTATGTATATTTTGCTTTACCAAAGAAAAAATAGATCATATCCTTTGATTTTCATTTATGAGGTTAATGGGTTCTTAACATGGCTTCAACTATCGTGTATTTGATAAATTAGAAGGCATTGAATTTGCATGGAACCAAGTGAAAACTAGAGATACTATGCAACAATCTGAAGTTTTGGAACGTCTATATCATGAGGTCCATCTGTTGAAGTGTAACAACCTTGGTCAAAATCCATGTAAAAATATAAATGGCCACGGTGATGGGACATGTATTCCAAGTTGAATGGTTGGGAAATACATCCTAAGGGGGTGTTCATTTGGTTGTTTATGGCTAAGAAAATTGCAAAGGCAATGGCTAAGGCATTAAAAAGTTATTTGGCACATTTATTTATGAAAATAATGGAAATTGGGAGAAAAGGAAGGTGAAAGTTCACAGGTTGCATGTGAGGAGGAAATTGAAGGAAAATAATGGAAAATGAAGAAAATAGAGGCCTCATTAATAAAAGGCTTCTAAGGACCAGTTGGCAGGCTCTTGGCTAGGACTTGGTCAGTTCAGTTTGGAGCTCTCTCATTATTCTCTCTCTATCTTTCATACCCTTGGAGACTTAGAGTTTTCTTGGAGCACTCTTTGAGGGTGTGGCATACTTGGACTTTTGGAGCAATAAGGCAAAGGAAGAGTAGGAAAGTGCAAGAGGGCATCAAGATCAACAACTACAACAATGTTGCTTGTAGGTACCAAGTTTCATACATGATGTCTTCACTAGTTTGGAAATGCATGGCATATGCATGTGGATTCTTGGTCATGATATGTCATTGGTATGGAGGATTGCCTCGATTGATAGTGGATTGCCTAGCCTTGCCATTTCCTAGATAGCCATGCTGATTGTGGGTTTATTTTCATTGTTTTTCATGGTTGGTTCTCATGTTTCCTTAGCTTGGGTTGAGTTATTAGCTCCTGGAGCCTTGGTCGGACAAAAAATCTGGAGCTTTGTAACAACTTGGGTTGAGTTACTAGCCCTAGAGACTTGGTTGGACAAATTCTCTAGAGCCCTTGGTGGGTTGAGTTATGAGTCTTGGAGCCTTGGTTGGACAAATGCTCTGGAGCTTGGTGGAAAATGTGGGTTAAATTACTAGGCATGGAGCCTTGGTTGGAACAAATGCTCTGGAGCCCTGGATGGCTAGGATGGAGACCGATTTGGTGATGGTTTTGGTGATGTCTGACCATGGGGTGGAATAATTGTTTGATGGGTTGAGGTGGATGTCCTCTGGAAGCCCTGAATGAGTTTCAATTGATGTGTTCTATGAGATCTCACATTCATGCTTGGAATATGGCACGGGGGTGAATGACTGAAGTGAGATTTGGCTCAGAGATTCTACGGTCGGGTGGAACGTGGTAGTCCCATCTCTAGTTGGTTCATTACATTCATTAAATAGAAATCCTTCCCATTGACTTCCATGTGCAAAGGTGCTGATGTATTTATGGATTTGATTGATGTTATGTTTATTGTATTTCTATCCCTATTATGTTGGTTATATGCACATTTAATGACAACAACTATGTATTGCTCTCAGCATGTTTTTACTTTTATGTGAATGGATAATGTGTCTATGACCTAATAGATGATAATGTATAAAATAACATAAGGGAACAATGGTTCACAATGATTCTCAGATAAGATGAGATCCCTACACTTAACTATGTTATTTACACCTGTAGATTACATGTTAATGGTATGTTTGAAGAAATGTTTGTAATGGCTAGTAGGGATCTAGTCAAGGTCTTGAACAAGTAATTGCTTTAATGCTGTCATTTCCATGTTAATTTACTGATCTAAAGAGATGGTTCAGTTCTAGGCAGTGACCTGGGCTCTGGTCCTTAAAAAGTGGCTCAAATCCCAAAGTTGCCGGCACAACACTGACAATTTCGGTCCATAGTTGGTGGTAAGGAGTCCTGTGAGAGTGAATTTAGGTTGCTGGTCACTCCCTTGCCCATAGCATGAGAGCAACTATGGCACACGAGACCTAAAAAAATAGTGGGAGCTAGGGACATGCTGTCTGAGTGGCTGACTTATCTTTTGAGGGTTCTCTTGATGATGTTGGATGTCTGCATGGTGTGTTTCCATCAGTTCCACTTCCTTAATGAGACTTAGGAGGTTGAATCATATCATAGTGGCCTCTCATCACATGTTTACCCTGGATGGCCAGTTGCTTGGGTAGATGTGGGAGGAGGGTGTTACAGAGTGGTATCAGAGTGTGGTTGCACTCTCCTTGGGCCGTGTGTTAATCATGCATTCATGATGGTTGCATATGTGTTCCTTATGCATGTAGTCCATGTGCTTGTTTCATTTACATGATGTTGATCATATTTGTAGTGATGTTGCCATGTGAAGGTTGAAGGTGTTTTCATGGAGTATATCTTCATGTTTTTATGGATGATTATGCAGTTGTTATGCATGTATTGTATTGGTTATAGTTATGCATGAATAGTAGGTCAAACATGCCTTGTGAAGTCATGGTATGCAATTTAGGTCATCATTATGTTATTGGTTGTTAGGATGCTAATGTGTTGGCTTAGATAGAGAAGGAGATGTAGATCATCATAACGAGGTTGCAACAGTAGACTTTGGGGTAAGAGCAGATTGTCATACATGTGTGGTATGTTTGGCATGCATGTATGTAAGTTAAGGATATTTATATGCATTAGGTTTATATAAATTAGGTTTATGTACATGTCTTTTGATGTTATGGTTACATTCATGATAAATGTTAGTTGATCAAAGTATTTATATGCACATGTGTTGGATAGTCAAGGATGGTAGTAACATGGGGTTGTATGCATTGCTATTTTGTTTTATGTTAGATAACTTAATGATCACATCATATGTTGTTGATCAGTATGCTATAGGTTAACTTGTTGTTGTTATATGATAGTTAGCTTGATGATTAGGTCATATGTTGTTGATGAACATGTTATATGTTAACTGTTGTTGTTATATGCTAGTTAACTTTATAATTAGGGTTATTTCATTGAGATCTTGATGTTTTAATTTGGATTGGTCATATGCATGATGGTTATGTTCATTGCATTGAAGATCTTGATGTTATATGTATTGTGTTAACCTGGTTTGACCTATGCAGATGGTTGTGGTTGCGATATTCAGGTATGATCCGACATATTTGTGATATGTTGTCATACTAATCTATACTAATCATACATATGTGATTGTTATGCATTGTTGACAAATGTTTATAAGCTCATGATGTGAACATGTTAGTTAGTTACTGCTATGGATATCATGATTTAGGTTTGAGTTGATATATTGTGAAGTTGTATCGTGCTAACCTAGATTGATTGAGCATACAAGATAACCTCCCCTGAAATACACTAAGGTATGAGTTTTTTTATGTCGTATATTTGGTGGTTGATTGTTTGATTATGTCATCTATTTGGTGTTCGAATGATTGGTGTCCATTACATCGTCTGGTTGATTCATTTAACATGGTATGTTTGCAAGTTGGTTGAATGTTTGATGAATTACATAATATGAGTATGTGTTCCAATGATCTTGTTTTAAGAGGATTGTACTAACACATATGTGTTGTGACAATTGATATGTACTTAAGTATAGTAGGTGATAGTTGTAGCATTGTGTCTAAAGACTATGAGTTGACTATGAATTATGACATGATTGTTAGTCTTGGTAAAGGTTGATTTCAAATTGATAGATATGATTGTCTTGATATTTGGAACATGTGGTTGACATGTGTGACTAGTTGCAGGAAATATGCTTGGTATTAGCATGACAATGTAACAATTGATGTGTTTACATAACTAATATTTGGATGATGTGATAACATGTAATGAATAAGATAAATGGTAAAAGAAATGACTGGGGTAATAATTCCTTTGGATATGTTTGGAAACCCTAATTCCAAATGAATGAGTGATTTGCATATAGGAAGTATTCTTAACCTTAATCTTGTCTGACATTATGTGGATATGTGCTAGATTCATGAACATGTACTTGACAGGTATATTAGCTAGTCTCTAGTTACAGGTGGATCTCTCAAGGGGATTGGAGTCCCTTGAGAGATGGCTTGGATGTGTTCAGTTGCAAGCAACATGCTTGACACAACAAGATAAGGAAACTAGTATATTGTTATGTTTATTTAAGCGCCGAAAATCATGTGTTTATGGCAATATGATGCAAGGAATTGCATGGAAAAGAGGCTGCCATGAAATCTCGAAGAAGCCTAAGGTTGAGCTTTCCCTTGGAAGCATTGGGAACCATGGGGATTGAGTCATGGTGTCTATTTTTAGTCTTGTGCTTTGATCTTTTGTGAATTGTTGTGCTTGATGTGCAATTTTGTTTATGTCAGGTGCAAGGCCTTGCCACTTTGTTTGTGATGTCAGATTGCTATTGGTTTTCATGGTTTTCTCTTGATTGCTTCTCGTTCTTGCCTTCTATGTTTTGAGTCTTGGGAATTAAGGAATTTAGTGGAGCTTGGGGATAATTATGTGCTAACCGAAAGGTATGTAAGACTCAGATGAAGCTCTTTGCATGAGTAAGTGCAACGGAAGGTAAGACTATGATAGTCTGTTGGACTGGGTAGGTCCTGTTGGGTTGCGTTATATTCTTTCCACGAATAACCCATGTAGTTAACTAGGGGGTTAGAGGGGGGGCAGAGTGCCCCCTTCATTGTGCCGATTGTGTAGTGGGGGGGTCACAAGGGGTTTGAGGGGTGCAGGTAATCCCCCTTTATGGGGTTCGGGGCAGTGCCCTGAAAAATAAATAAATAAATTGGACCCTATATTAGGTTGGGCGGACCTACCTATGGTTTTGTGCATGTTTTTCGCACATGGCTTTGGACGCGATGGTTTTCGGTCCATGGATTCGGACAGGATGGTTTTCGATCCATGTTATTGGATGCTTCAGCATGTAAACATATGTATGTAACATTGAAAGGAACATAATGGAAAATCAAGTTGGTAGTCCTGGTTTTGGGATCTAGGGGAAAATCTATGTGTATATGTGTTTTATGTGTTATGCTCTCGCATTGTTTATTTTCTATGTTCTAGAATCGTATGCATGTAATTTTTGTACAAGGTTAAAACCTACATTTGGTATCAGAACTGTTTTGGCTTCAAGGGGATGCCTTTATTGCTGAGGGGTTTTGCTCGGGCCTGTGGTAGACCCTATTCAGTGGGAGATCTGCGGGATCGATTCTGGTGGTAAAAGAAGATGGCAAGCAGTGGAAAGATAGAGATTGAGAAATTTAATGGTTAGAGTTTTGAGTTATGGAAACTCAAGATGGAGGATCTGTTGGTGGATAAAGATCAGCGGATTGCAGTAGATCCAGGTACTAAACCAATGAGAGTATCCGATGAAGAATGGAAGAAGTTGGATTGGAAGGCAAAGAGCACAATACGATTGTGTGTCTAAAATTTAGTATTGCTGAATGTATCAGGGGAAGCTATGGTGAAGGCTTTGTGGGACAAGTTAGGGACTTTGTACCAATCTAAGTCTCTGGTGAATAAATTGTTCCTATGGAAAAAGCTGTATAAATTGAGGATGAAAGATGGAGAATCGGTGACAGAGCATCTGAACGCATTTAATATTGTGGTAAGTCAGTTATTATTTGTTGATATTAAAATTAAGATGAAGATAAGTGCATCAGTTTGTTGTGTTCTCTACCAGATTCGTGGGATAGTCTGGTTATTGCAATAGGTAGCAATGCAACTGCCTTGCAGTTTGAAGAAATAGTTTCATCCTTGCTGACAGAGGAAATGAGATGGAAAATATGGAGAGCCAGAATGGTGATTCCTTGTCTGTACGAGGACGGTCCTAGAACAAAAAAAAAAAAAAAA